>PPHD01001562.1:29498-41908 GCA_002909625.1 Bambusicola thoracicus | reverse complement strand
TCCTCTGGACCCTCTCCAACATCTCTCTGTCTTTTTTGTACTGTGGTCTCCAGACCTGGACACAGTATTCCAGATGTTCCTCACAAGAGCAGAGTAGAGAGGGACAATCATCTCCCTGTCCCTGCTGGCCACTCCTCTTCTGATGGAGCCCAGGATACCATTTGCTTTCTGAGCTCCAAGAGCACACTGATCCAAGTCAACATGGACACTGACATATGTCAGCAGAGCTAAAACATCAAGTAAAAGATGTAAAGAACTACATGCCTACTGTTTGTAATCAGTAGCTTACAACTGACATAAGGTCTGAGATCCAGAAATCTTCTCGAGAGTGTAAATTGGTTTGGATAATATTTCTGGCTCCTGTGGTCTGTGTAGGGAATGCAGTGCAGCACAGTTCAGTATGAGATCATAAGTGGTGAGTGAGGATTTGTGCTTGTAGAATGCCTAAGTTATCTGGTTTTATTAAATCACACCAATTATGTCATAGACTTCATTTACTGGTTCTCTCATATGCTTATTCCCAGAAGTATCAGTACACTTGTGCCCACATGGCTTGTACAGAAGTACCCATGGGTAACAGATAAAAGGTAACTCTAGCAATAAAACCCTCATCTTGTCTCTGGGAATCATCTCTTCTGGTGACAGCAGACCTGACTCTGGACAATTCTTTTATCTCCTGTGAAAATCAATTGTTGTTACAGGGTGATTCGTAACTTCAAAGTCTTGTTTATCTGTAGATTCCATGTTCTGATTTAGATGCAGACTCTCGACATTTTTACCTTGCTTTGGGAACTCCAAAATTTCCATTCTATCCCGTCACACTGAAATAACTTTTGAGTGCTTTCTTCATAATGCATGAGCCCCTTCAAATCTGGTGTACAGGCCCTTGAAAAGGAGTGGAAGTCCTGGAAAAGGGAATGGCATCTGAACATCCAAAAGAAAATAATTACACAAAACAAGCTACATGAAACTGATGAAACGGCTCATTTTAAAACTTAATGACATGAAAACTCTTCAAGGACTGCACTGTTATTTGTCTGTGTATTGTTTAAACTTTGTTTTGGAACAGGAAGAGTCAGGCTTTAGACCTCAGAGGCGTTAGCTCATTTTGGGAAAGAGCATGGCTGAAAACAGATGGTAAAAATGTCTGTGAAAACAAAAGGCTTCATACCTGATGTGTTGAGCTTGGTTCAGATGCCAGTTCTGCCTTATCAGCTTGTGGGATTTCTGTCTTCCTAGTGGAAATGGCATTTATCTGTGATAGTGCTTGGTTAATTACTGACACTTCAGCCTTCTTGTTTGCTTTAACTGATGAGGTGTCATCCTCTATTTTGAGTGATACCATCCCATGGTACTTGGTTTCACAGTACCAGACGCAAGCAAAACAGGAGAGGTAAAAGAGAGAGTTAGCACTTACAAGCAGCTTTTGAATACTGCCTTCTCCTCCTGCCCGTGACCAATCCACTCAAGCAATCATATAAATTGTAAATCAAATTATACCAAGGAAAAAAAAAGATACATAGAAAAATAAAGCACTGGTCTACATAAAGCCAGGAAATTATAGAATCAGAAATAAATCGTAGCAATATTCATTATACTCTTACTTTGTAAACCACATCTGTTCCATTCCTAAATATAGATGAAGGATGAACCTGGAAAAAGGGTAGAATGTAAGAATGAGATGGGTGTATTTAGGCATAACAGAAACAAACGAACAAAATATTCATGCAAGATTTACTATGTAGTGTAGGTTAAAAATCACACACAACATATCCTGGGTTTAGTTCTGAAAAAGGAAATTGATGGCCCCTGAAAATAGCTCACATTAAAAGTGCACTTATAATGAGATTAACTTTTAAGATCACAGTATCAGAATGTGACTAAACCACCTAGTTAAACCAACTTTGCTTAAACAGGAAAACTCAATGGGCAGTAACTATACCCTGCTTAAGATAACAATATTTTCATCTCTACGACTGCAAGACCAGACTTACAGTTTCCATACACTGGCTTGACTCTGGCGATTTCAGTGAAAGTCTGTGTAATTCTTTTAGCTGACCTACAACTTAGACAAGATCAGAACCTACATAATTACTGATGTTGATTGTTGTATGTTTCCTTGGCCAACTTTTTTCATTCCTCTCTCTTACGTACACAGATCTTCAAAACCTGGAAACATTACTATCCCCTTCCAGCCCTCTGCAAAGTATTTTAAATAGTTCTACAGCTATTAGGTCAGACTCAGAGCAAATGCTGGTTGTTTATAGTTACTGCACAGTCACTGCAAAAACAGAACATGTAAATGAGGACAGCAAATACCAATTAATTGATAAATCAGCTAAATCACAGCAGAAGTTTCTTACTATTCTGCCATTTCCAGTCACTCTCAGCTTCACCCTTGACTGATCTGCCAAGCTGCGCTCCTGCAGCGTGTCACCTCTGTGCTCTCTCATCCTTTTGGAAGGAGGTGGTGGGATCCCTTCCAAGTGAACATTATCAGGCCTGGGAGGTGATGAGGAGCCTGAGGAAACTGCAAACAGTGTGCCTCTCCTCCAGAAGTCTTGCTTGCTTTGGCTGGAAGAATGTAAAGTACTGCACTGACCTGAAAGCATAAAAAAATGGCAGATGGTCAATTCTAGCTGCTTGAGCAGATAACTGGTCACATTGACATGGCCACATAAACAGCTTGTCATTAAAAGCTGGAAGATTCTTTCACTTGATGTGGTTGATTTTCTGTTTGTTCAGTCATCCTTTTTTTATGGAGTATCCTTAATTAAAACTGTCTATGACTGCAACAATCTGTGTATGTACTGTGTCTATCTAACCACAGATCAGAATCCCTACCAAACATCTGCTGAGTATAGCAGTTTCCAGGCATAAATTAGGGTTAGGAGTGCTGAGTTTTTGGGCAAGGATGGGTATCTTTATCTAATATTAGTGATATTCTTATACTGACTAGCCAATTTCCTATCCAGAAACTTGGACATTATTGTTCTTTGATCTAACTGTGTCAAATGGATATCTTTACATTATGAGAAAAACAAAATCCGCATTTTTAAAAGGATTTTTTTCTTTTTTTTTTCTATATTGTAAAATCAAGCCTCATTCATTATAACACATCCATTTAAAATATAGTTTCAGTAAGCGCCAGAAGGGAAAACATTCTTCAGCTTTCACAGGACTCAGCTGCTTTGCTAATCACTTGTATTTTTCTGCTGCTTTTTGATAAGCTTTTAGGCACCACATTTGCTTACTGAAAAACACAATAATAATAAAGAAATAAAGGCCTAAACTCTGTGGTAATCATTGCTGTGCACTGTAATGTTGTAGACTGCGATTGTTAGGCATTAGAAAATGTAATTCTGAGAGCTGAGTCTAGTTGTTAAGATTCTTTTTTGAGAGGAAAGTCAATCTTTTTCAGAAGCATGTAACCAGTGTTACACAATCACTGGAAAAAAAAAAAAAAAAAATAAAAAAAAAAAGAAATAAAGCAAAAATCCACACTATGGAATCAGGTAACTTCTGCTTCTCCTCTCTAAAATCTGAAGTGCTAGCAGGAAGTGCTGTGATAATTATTCCTTCTAACAGCTGGCACTTCAACCTTTCTTCACACCAGGGGAAGTCAGCACACAAGAGCTGCAAGGCGAGGTGGGTTCCCAGNCTGAACTCGTGTTGTTATGAAAAGTGGCTTGTTTCCCCTCCACTCTTCTCATTTTGTACTTGTTTCTTTCCCCATGCTGTGTTTCCTAAGAGGATGGATATGACTGTGTGAGAGAATAAATGGTCTGCAACTGCCAGGCTTGTTTTCTCTAAAAAGAAAGTAAGCATTTTGATGTGAAGGTAAGTGTTAGGAACAACTTGTGGTTGAAAATAAGTAGCTACCTAGCCAAGATTGTCCCACAGTTTACAGATGAAGATCAAAAGAGAATACCTCCTTTTGAGTCCAGAATTTTCACTACAGCTTTTGTCTTGGTGCCAAGAACAGCATTCACAGAGGAGTTCAGAACTACTTCAAAGACTTCATCATCTTCCTCTAATCTGTCATAAGTAATTGCTATATTCCACATCTTGGTTGACATTCCTAACAGAAATAAACATTTTAATTACTCTTTAATTGCTATTTCAATCAATCAGAGTGTCAGAAATATATTAATTAACATGTCTGCAGCTAGAATGAAGTAGCTTGTGTATGCTATTGTTCTGCTACCAACTGACTGGACTCCTGCTGTTCTTCTAAATAACTTAAGGTTCAGATTTGTTCCCAAACAATGTCGATTCAGTTTGAGAGCATATACTGTAACAAAAAGCTGCTTTAAACATGAGAAATGACACTACAGTACATAAATGTTGGACTTTTGGAATTTTCAAGATACAATGTAGCATATGATATTATGCTGAAGGCTTCGTCTAAAATACCTGCAAAAGGATAAAAGAATGCACTAGCTTGAAATACAGCCTCTCAGAAGACATATTTTACACCTGGTTACAAAATTTTGACTTGGTTGACTGTCTTTACTAGGTAACTTCAGGCTTGCACTAGTGGGAAAGAGAAAAGATCATTCCAACATAAAGGATTAGGCTGGTTATTAGGGAAAAAAAAAATGCTTAGAAATTTGTCTGGAAAAAGTCAGAGGTAGCACAACAGAAACTGATCTCAGTGTACACACTGCTATCATAGAAACATCTTGGAAACTGATTCTAAAAACTCAATGCTGACACCCAAAATTAATGTCAAAGACACACGGGCAACATAGTGAAATAAAATCTCTACAACCTCTTGACACTCACCATAGCCTTGCTCCTTTTCAGTTTGAACCCTCTGGCAAAGAACAGCTCAGATAGTACAAATAGACCCACAAACTTGGATAGGGCCTCCTCCTACTCCTAACTTGCATTTACAATTTATTGAGTCAAGTCTAACGTGCCAGTCAGCACCATGAATTGGCATAACTGCTGTTTGTTTTTTTAGAAATCTACTACTACACTTACTAAACATTTAATAAACATGATTAATGAATAAATATCAAAGCTCTTGACTAGCAATTGATGCCCTGAATGTACTAATCTGGAGGGTCCTTCCTGGCTAAGCCTAAGCAAAGGACTTTCAAAGAGTGCTGCTCAAGACAACATGAGAGAACACAGCTGGTTGAAATAAGAATGTGTTCAGAAAAGGGAAACAGCGTGCATCTCCTGTCCATGTTCACAGTTAATTTTCCTGTGGTTCACCACCATAAACAGAAATAAGCACCAATCTACTTGGATAAACTTGCTTGGAGAATCTGTACGAGCAGAAAAGGAAAAATACATGGAAATGCCTTGCACTGAAAATCTCTTTCTGATCATCTCTAGCCATTTCAGTCCAAAGGCTGATAACTCTAATTGCACAGTACTTTAGGGGAAAGAGAGACAGAATGCAGCATGAAGGACTTTTTTACACTGATCTCTCTTATCTTCCTTCTATCTTTTATTTAAGTAGAAATAATAATGTAATAAAACTACTACTAAATAAAGAGTCTCAGAGGGTGGCTTACTGTTTTCAAAGATTTTCTGAGTATTCCAGAACACTGAAAGTTAGGGCTAATTTCCACCTTTCCCCTCAAGTTTATACTGCTGTCTTCTAGGTGTCATTCCATATTCACCACTGCAAATGAACCAGCAGTTGATTACTCTGAACCTTTTCATTAAATTTAGCTTTCTCAAAATGGCTTATAACAGCTATAATTCCAAAACAGTCACATTTGTGCCTCAACTGCAACACAACTCACAGCTACAGATTTTACTATGGGTTAACCAAGGCAAGCTGAGTTAAACATATGAATTAATCCATGAGATAGAGCAGTATATATTTTCATAGTATGTGATGCCTTTATTGCAAAATAAAATTTGAGGCATTAGAATAAAGATCGTCAGGCTGGAACTGACTTACCACCTTACCCATATCTGTTTTCCAAAATGAAGATAAGCACTTAATCTAATAGCACAAATACATATTATTTATTTCAGCCTTTTACACTTCCTGTATTTTGTCTCCTCTGTAGCCACTGTGGCTTTAAGCCATTGGAATCTTACTCCTGGCAGTGGCAGCACAACTTCTGCTGGTGTTGCAGGATACATTCAGAGGCCTCTGAGGACTCTTTTTTTATAAACTCTAATAAATCCTAGTCTTTGCCTGCAGAATGTGTTCCAAAACTTCAGGCTAGCATGTGCAAATGAAGTTATTATGATAACAAATGGGTTCTCATTACCAGATAATCTATTTATATGGGCAGAAGCAATTTTTTCAGATGAAACTGAATCTCCGAATGCTGAATCATGCAACTCTCTCCCAGATAATTTTTTTGCCTAGAGACACCTGAAGTGTGACAGCAAGGGGACCTACTACACTTCCAGAAAATGAGCTGGGGCATCTTTATTCCTATTCAATTCCTCTATCTATGAACACAGAAAAGGTTTTACTCTCCAAAATGAGAGTTTACATTTTCAAAATCAGGGAATTCATTTTAAAATTAGTCAGTGCTCTCGTTCATACCTGGATCAAACTGAATAAGTTTGGAGGGAGTCACTGTAAAGTCCTTTCCCAGCACAGCAGATATTTCATTGACCTGCAAAGAAATTAAGCAGTACAGGGCAAGCTGTGGCCTATGTCACCAAACCAATGCATTCTGCCCTGTGCTGAAGGCACAACGTGTCTCCTCAGGGGGTCCCAGTGAGACATGCCAAGCTGTACCTGTGCTTAGGCTGACAAACAAGATGAAGGCCTACAGGATAATCTTGTGATGTGCAACTGTAATTTCATCCTCATTTGTGGTTTAAAACTTACCATCAAAAAACATTCGCTCATCTTAAAATCTTTTCTCAAATTGCAGCTGGACAGCATCAGATCACGCTGCTGGTCACCAGGCCTGGGAACCCAACTCTGGGAAGGGTCCATAATGACTTCCTGGAAGAGCAGCATCAGCTAGGCTGTGTTTGCCTTTTCTGCCCTTTGAGAGTTCTTGGAAGAAGAGTTTGCACAGAGATCTGCCTGCCAGCCCAACAGACTCTTTGAGATACACGTGAATGTATACATGTACAGGGACACCAGTGCCTTTGAATTTGCTGGAGTTTGTGAAGGATAAGGCAGAATGGCCCCTGCTGAAGTCACAGCATAACTCTCACTGACTTCTGAGGGAAAAAAGACAGAACTACATTTCCAATCAGGGCTATAACATAACTGTAAGGGAACCTGTTAGTATTTTGCTAGCAAGGACTGCTAGAAAATCTTGGCACTTCCATTCTAGGAGGAAAAATAAAACTCGCGATGTCAAATCGCACAAAAAACCTATTTTACAAAAATAAAAAATATGCAGCTTTCAATTTATTTCTTCTGGCAAACAACATAGCCTGTTACTGAAGGTATGGGGGTTCCTTTGGCAGAGAGACATAAGGAGATGCAGACTGGTTTACTGTAAAGCTGAAGCTGCTGGGCTCCTTAGCCTGGGCAGGGGAAGAGATCCCAGGTCCTTCAGTCAGGGACTGCACAGAGCCTGGATCCCCAAGTGGCAGGTCATGGAAGCCCAACCTGACCACAGCATGAGAGAAACACTTGCTCTGTCATAGAAGCTTATCAAAACTACAGTGCTACTCCAAAACATTCCAGTTTGGGCTTACCAGCATTTCTTCTTAAAACTATTCTGTCAGAAAGTTTTCAGCTGTCTGAATAAGGCTGGATAAAGTCCCAGTAAGTCTGGATTGAATTGCATGGCCTTTTTACCAATTAATGAAATACCTCTTGGCTCCAAAGAAGAAATTAATGGGCTCCACTGCTTGTTATTCAGTTTCCAGTTAAAAACTTGTTGTTTCATCTTTACCTTCACTGCAATAAAAGCAGAGTCAGCAGAGTGTCCTGCCCTGGTGATTTTCAAGGACACCATCCCCATGTTCTCACACACTTCATATTCGGTCTGCTGCATTTCAATGCGAGACCACCGTAGCTCCAGCCTGCAGGTAGAGGAAAAAAAAACCCATGTAGAACAAAGCCATCTGCCCTGCTGCCCCACCCCTGCTGCGTGAAGTGTTTGTAAAGCGGCCTCTTGACTGTCCGGACTAGCCAATACACATATTAAGTCCGTGCCTCCCAGTCAGTGTATTTGTGTGTGACTTGGCAGATTAGAAAGTGAGAAGCAGTAAATAAACCCCCCAGTCAGGCCCTTGTCTACTCCAAGCAAAGCCTGAACATTGATTCAGAACAAAAGAGGTTCTGCAGCAAGTTTGAAAAGAATAGAGCTTGTCTGTAGCACTGAACAGGCCAAGACAATTTATTGTGGTTCTCATCACCCCTGTAATTTGTTTTTATTGTCTCTCCACAGTATTTTCTCAGCTATATCCTTACTTCCTCGCACCTTTCTTCATCTCTCACTTGCCCCCTCTACTGAATGGGTGCATCCCAGCACTTACTCCCTTTGCATATGCTTGCCCCCTAACCCTTTCTTTAATAATCCCTATGCTTTTGTCTTCAGCCATAGAGTCAAAATTTCTCATATAACAAATTTTAGAATGACCTGTAGAGAATATGACTGAACCTTGGAGAATCATATGTTGCACCAATAAAGAGATCAACTTTTGAAAAGCAGAAGGAAGGAAAATGAACTGTTGTACTTACAAATCAACCCGAACTTTTCTAAAGCACATGTCTACCCGTACGTGTCCAAGCTGCGGCCTGTGGGCTGCACATGACCCTGGACAGATATTGCAGCCCCACATGATCGTGAACTTTTAATATTGTTATGCAAGTTTTAGCAATATTTTTGCTCATAGCTCAAGCATGGACTGTGTAGGTGACAACAAAATGCAGTGGAGTGGAGGGTGCAGTGCAGTGCTGACTGCCCTTTGCACCCACCACATACAGTCAGATCAAAACTGACATGTATTACACATCTATATGCCCTTGTGACACTTGGCGAGCAAAACATGGTGATTAGCAATAATAATATTTCAACACACCAAGGTGTGTGTGCCTGTGACGATGTGTAGTTTTTGTTATTAAGCAGAAATGCAATTTTTCTCATTTAACTATTAAATTTGGGCTTGCGATATTTCATCAAATTATTTAACAAGTTAGCATGCTCACTAGTTTCAGGAAAACAAGGTCCAATATGTCACTAGTTTTAGGGTTTTGTTATGCCCTTTTATATGTTTCAATAAAAAATAAATTAAGTTTTGTTACCTATATACACTAATGACATTATGTATACTATATGTAGTCCAAGACAATTCCTTTTCACTCAGTGCAGACCAGGAAAGCCAAAAAGCAGAACACCCATAGCCTAGGCCTTTCCTAGTTGAATAACTCCAGCACCACTGGAAGTGTCTTCCTGTCCTCCTTTGTCCTCTGAACACCAAGACAGCCTATACAGAGGCTGATTTGCTTTTTTTTTGTAAAGAGCAGGTATGAGCTAAATGTAGTCCAGCAGCATTGATTGATATTACCATTATAATAATATCAACATTCACATGAAACTTCTTTTCCAATCCAATGGCAGTTAGACAATGAGCTATTGGAATAAATCTCTCAGAAGTTTAGAATAATCAAAACATTTTTCCCTTAAGAGCCAAATTCCTCTTTGTTCTGAGATCCTGCACACTTTACAAATAAGTTCTAGTTCTCTGAAAATCCTGTTTCCCACAGGAGTAGTGGATTTTTCCTATCTTCCTAAAAAAAAAATAAAATACAGTAAGCACTGCTATTTATATTCAAGAACCCATATTTTTCCACGAATAGGGCTGTGTTTTAGTAACGCATTTAATATCAATGCTTCTGTGAGCAAGCACAGGGCAGCCAGGGAATGCTCTGGTTAGCTTTGTTCAGATGTGTTTGTATATAGGGACATCTCTTGGCATAGTGCGTAACTGCGGTAATGCTGTCTCCCACTGTTCAGTCTGCATCCTCTCTGTCACTCAAGCAAGTGCTCTGCAGAGCAGCTTGGCGTTTGAAGCCAGCTTTCTGCCCCTTCCTTTTTAAATAACATTGGTTATTTTTCTCAGTTGCTACAGATTAAATAAATTGAACATTCAGTCCTATGTGCAGAAATAAAAGAAACATTGTCTTCTCGGAGGAGCTTCATCCCATTTTTGGTCTTTAGCATGGAGTACTCTGCAACTTTTGTACATTACGCTTGTCACATGTCAGAAGGAAATTTTGATAACATTCTTAGTTGAAATTTTGGAATTACATGTCAATGAGATTAATATACTCCCTCCACCTTTCCTCAGAGCTCTTTTGAAAAATACGATTCTCTTAGCTTTCACTGCTGGCGTTAAGTATCCCACCATCACCATCTCAGACCTGTGAGAATCAACTTGATGTCCACACAGGAGAAGAGTGACTTACAGCTGCAGGATCAGGCTCATGAAGCAGCAGACCTGTCCCTAAACTGCTGTCTCATTTCTCTAAGTGCTATGGGCCTAACTCACTTACAGTAAACTCCATTATATGTTTCTCTGAGGCTCTAAATGTGCTCTAGTCGAACTAACCCTTTTTACTTTGCTACCCTGAGGGGAACAGACCTTCTCTATTCTTTAAAAAAAGAAATGGTAGTTTAAGTCCCTAAAATCATATCTAAGTTCACTTCTACTCAGCTTCAAGGAGGCACAGATTCATTTGTTCTAAGCCAGAAGCCATCTCAGAGCCCTCAGCAGTGATGTATTTGGTACACTGCAGTCCTCAAAACTGAAGATCAAAGTTACATTTGGGGAATCGCTGAATTTCCACTGGTGTCTGTGACCTGAAACTCCAAGTTGTCGGAATGCACTTCCCACAGTGGATTGATGACATAAAATATAATTCTGCTATTTAAATCTTTTTGGCTAAACCCTTCATGGATAAGTCCACCTGAGAAAGAAAAGAAACATCAAGGTTAGTCAAAAGCCCATTAAGCAAGAACCACTTAACTCACTTGCATCATCTGTTTTCAACTTTTTGTTTTGTAAATCGCTTTTAAAAGACTTTGAACTTCCCATAATCTGCTGATATAGCTACACAGTAACATCCCAGTTCATTATAAGCCAATTAGTTCCCCTATTTATGAGGTGACCTAGTTCACCTATTTCTTTTTCATAAACTTCAGAGTACATTTGTTTCATTCTAGCTTTATTACTTTCTTCAACAGTCTTTCAGGTTTCCTTTCCCACAAGTAGTTTCTCAGTTGCAGCTACTAACAGTCTTCTGGAACTCTGTAGGGATTAATGATGAACATAAGACTCAAATCTTAGTTCAAAAGCTTTTCTGTTGCATTCAGAACTAGCCCAACATTTGCCAAGAAATTTTGATTTCCTGTATCAAGCAAGCATTAACAGGATAGTTGTGAAATCTGGTCTTGTATGTCTCAAAAGACAGAGATTATAGAATATGGTACCTGTTGTTATATTTTCCAGGTAGCCATAACGAGGACCTTGTAAGATCTTAAAAAATATTTTGTCATCCTCTGTATTGGGGTCAGTTGCCTTCAGGGACCTGGAAGTAATATAGATCCCATAATTGCCATTCTTCAGCATTTCCACATCAGATAAGCAACGGAGATGAATGATTTTTGGTGCCATTTTGTCCAAATGATCTACCTAAACCAAATTAGACAAATGTATATTCATTTTACAGTATCAGAACATTCTCTGTCTGTACTACTTCTGCTAAAAGCACAGTAGCCCACTTAGGATAGCAGTAGTCACTTTGACAAGCAGTCTATTCCAATAGAAATCTGATATCCAGTTAAGTATTAGCTCCCATGAGAGGCTTCCAGGCTCAGTTTGGACAGCCAATTGTTTCATGCAATGAGAGACAGAACATACTTGGGAGAGAAACACAAATGCCATGTACCTCTGCTTTGTTGTCTCCCACATTCCCCATAGTCATTCTCCGTTTTCTTCATAGCAAATTGAAGCTCTATCAGTTTATTTGTTACCATAGTTGGACTCAGCTTTACAATTGAAATTTTGATATAGAATATCATAGCAAATTGAAGCAGAATGTCTTTCTTTTCATAAATATAATCCCTTTCTTTGTGTTTATATAAACATAGTTATATACTTTTTCTGAGTAATGTAATGTAGTTATTTAGTTCTCCAGGTTAATTATTCACTGAACACAGAAACAAAACTTTCTAGCTTAAAAATATCACTTTGAATTCAAAGACTTCAGCAAAGAAGCAATTCTAAGCTTAGTCAAAAGCATTGCATTTTCCACCTTATTTATATATTTTCTTTGATTAAGCCTGTGGTCACACTTGCCTGAATGGTGAATGCCACTGGCTCGATCTGCACCCTCCCATTCACGATGAAGCCTTGATTAGTCCTATCTGTTGCAACAAATGTAAATCTGTCAACCTGAGAATCCCCACCTCTGTGCTTGTACGCAACATCCATATTGTCCACATCAC
>PPHD01001562.1:1361-29478 GCA_002909625.1 Bambusicola thoracicus | reverse complement strand
CATCACGTTGGGTGAAATTGTATTGCAGTAGTACAGCCCCTCGGTAATAGAGATGACCATACTGGGGGAGCTGAGCCAAGAGGAAAGTAAGGTTTTCTTTGGCAGTGTCAGAGTCTGTAAGCTGCAGGACATCAGGAGAAAGGAGTACCATATTGCCTTCCACTAATCTTATCCCCCTGTTCCTAGATAGCGTAGGCAACATTTGGTCAACTGCCTCCAAGGAGATCCTGAATGTTCCATGTTTAGTCCTCAGTCCATTGCTGATGATGAATCTGGCAAAGAGAGGCAAGGTAGTCTTCAGCATGTGTTCTTGATTCACCATGTACTGAAATAAAATGATAATGCACACCTTTATTACAGGACTTGCCTGTGGTGATACTGCAAAACACTTGAGAACTAGAGCTGATTTGAGTTCAAACTCAGACTATGGGGTGGATCTATAACTTAAAAGCATGAGAACAGATGGCCAGGTATACAGAAATAATTACACTGCATCTGCAGGAATCTGATGCAATGCCAGAGAAATGGCTTTGAGGATAGACCATCAGTCTTCAAAGTCCTAACAGCTGATCTAATCTTCTAGCTCAGATACAGATGGAGCAGATCTGAAATGATGGGCTGGCTGAGGACATAGATGCACATTTCATACATATCCTTAACTGTATCTGCAGTGAAAGTGAAGCTTTATCTACAGTAAAGCTTCAGTGAAAGCTAGCTTTACCTACAGCTCACAGAAAGAGGTGTATAAAGTACATAATCTACCCAGACAGTGGGTTTGTTCTATTCACTGCTGCAAGCCTGTCATACCCAGTAATCCCAAACTACCTTAAAAAGATGAAAAATTGGAAAAGAAACATAGAAATCCATTCTTACCTTGTTTTTCATAGTTTATTACATTACACATTACTAACTATACTTACAAATTTCTGCATATTCAGGAGAACTAACTAACATTTCTTTACAAAACTTAAGTGAAATTTCACTGAAATATAAAGATTGTGTGGAATATATTGGGCAGAACTGTGCAAGTAGCTAGGTTAATTTTAAAAATGTAGCTGTCCATACCACACAGTCAGATCTGCAGAGTTATTATCCATTCTTGGAATTTGTATTAACAGCAGCATAGTTTCTTTTAATTGTCTCCCAAGCCGTAATAGCTCCAGATAAACTAAAGACGTGATCAGACTCTACTGGTACTTTTCCTTACCTAAACTAGAAAAAGATAAAACTATCAACATCTGGAGAGAAAATATGTTGGAAATCTACCAGCTGGATATGGGTTTTTGCCATACAAGTGACAGCATGCTCTGCAGACATTTATCAAATTTTGTTGTGGATAAAAATAAAGAAAAAAATAATCTGAGTTTCACTGCCAAGATCAGAATGTAAGATTTTTTTTCTGAAGGAAATAATACTGCATATGCTTGCAACAAAATCCACTGAGGACCTATGAAAATAAGAATTGCCTTGGAAACGTTTCATGATCTCTTATGTCACATCATCACATAGTACGTAAGTCTTATCTTTCTACCAACCTTTCTCTGGTTGTGTGTAGTACATAGCAAAGCTTGTTGGAGAGTGGTTTTCAGCCACATTTGTTCTGTCTGAGGCAGATTTTCTTTGTTTTGCTAGAAAATGTTGTTCACATTCTTCATCCTCTGATTTCTTCTTTTCCTTTCATTTTTCCTATTCCCCAGTGCACAGTCTTTTGAAGGCACATATAGCCACGCTTACACTGTTGATCTTGTTTGGGACAGTATCACTGCATGTCTCAGAATATATGTGGGCCAACCTAGCTGGCTGCTCTCCATCTATCACACTTCCATACTGCAGTGGAATGAGGACTGGTTGACTTTTAGATTATTTCTCTCCTCTTACTCTCTTGCCTATAAATCTTGGAGAATTATTAAAAGAAATACAGGGTCAGAACCTGGTCTGCTGTTGCATGCTTTGAATATGTCACCTTCAGTAGGTCATGGAGCAGCTTACTGCATCACGCAGGCTGTCCATCTAAAACTCCTCACTACCTTCACCAATGCTGGATGATTAGGGCTTGATCAACTTGTAAGCAGGCACTATGCCATGAAGCAGATGGGAATGAGCACAGGCATAACAGGGACAATATAACAGTTAGAAATATGTTTACTGGGGATGGTATTCCCAGCTGGGAACCTAAAGACATCTGTCTGCACTGACCTAATGCTATTGTGCCAATGCTAGAAGCACTGTGCTATTAGTAATCTAGCTCAAATCAAACACATAACTAGAATAGTGATGATAAATAGTATGCTAAGGAAAAAAAAAAAAAGCCAAAATACATTCTGTTAAGACCTTATCTGCATCTCAAAAAACCTAGGAGAATGCAGCTGAAGTGAGTTTCCTCCAGGTCCTTTGACAGCTGTAAAATCATTTTGGATGATATCTCAAACCATATGTAAGTGAAAGACTTAGGATAATTCAGTTAGTGAAAATGAAGATTCATCCAGAATCTTCTACAGACTACCAGGCAGGAAGGCAGGAGTAAACCACTTGATTATATACATCAGGCTGAACATTACAATGCAAATGTTGTATGTCATTTGATTTCACAGGTGATGTGAAATCAAGCTGCCTGTGCCCAAGAAGTCCTTTTTCTCCTGCACTTTGGGGGCTTGGGGGCTTTGTTTATTTCTAGTTTATGGCTGCTTCATTTTCCCCTTGGGAGTGGAGAACAGCCAATATTCTCCTCACTCTGATGAAATTTAGGGGACAACTCTCAGGCACAGTTCGGAGGACATGTTGCATGGTTTGATTTCACCATTACCAATATTTCATGCTTTCTGCAGTTCGATGGCAATAGAGTTGGCTGTAGAACCTACCATCTGTCATGGCATTTAAAAGATAAAAATGGAATCATAAATAGTGCCAGCTCATTACAAAATTGAGCCAGCGTGTCAAAATGGAGGACATTAGCATGTACTTTTAGCATCCTGCTGCCAGCATCTGATGTCAGGTTGCTAATCACTTGAAGTCATCTGTCCAAACAAGCACTGCCAAATCCTTCTTCCAGGCCAGCAGCACCAAACAATACACACAAATTTATGACCAAATAAAGTACTTCAGTGGAAGGTAAAAATCTGATCAGATCATTTCCCAGCCCCCTACCCACCCATTCTCCATAATTACCCATATAATTAACATAACCATTCCTTGTTTAAATAATAATAGTATTGTGCCACAATATTTATATGTCTATACAGAACCAAATTCTTGGCCAAATGTTAACATCAAGGAACATCAACTATTGTGATTAAAATATTTATTGAAAATATTTATTAAAGAATCACAGTCTTACTTCTAAAAAGGCAGGCTTTCTAATTTTGTTCTAAGCTGTTGGCCTAAACAAAGGACATTGTCCTTATCTATAAGCATAGCTTTCCTAGAATTATTGGTCTATTTTTCTTGGCCTGATACAAAAGTCTTACTGAATTAAGCCACTTATACACTACCTATCCTACTGCTTTCACTGTCTAAGGTAATTCTAGCTTTGGTCATAGTGTTTCACAGCTGTATTGCTAAGTTTCCATACAGCCAAAGAATATTCCTTCCCATTTTTCTATTACAATTGGATGAGACAAACCTCAGAATTAGAGTAAATTCAAAATCAGAATTTCCATCAGATTAAATTTAGTAGAAGGGATAGTTTTAAGTGTTTCAACTGAGAAGAGAACCAAAATAAAGAGGTTTATTTTATATTTTCATGCCCTGCTTTCTTGGCTTGCATGGAAAAAAGCTCTTAAAGCAGTTGATGAAATACATCCTCGCAACTTCAACATGGATCATGGAAAATGCATTTCAAGTCTGGAATCTTTTCACACTCTTATAAGTGTGTGAATAGCTCTGAGTTGCAACTGTTAGGAGCTAAACATTTCATTTTTCATAACCATAAATGAAAAACAATTAACTTTTCTCATGGAAATCTTGAATTTTACAGGAAGCCCTGTCAAGGGCTCTTTTTAGACAAAACCCCCAGTGTTACAAGGAGTTAGCATTCTTCCTTCAAAAAATTTTTTACTGGTGAGCTACTTTTTTTCAGAATTTTCTGTCTTTTAAAGACACCTCTACAGTTATTACCTAGAGATAACTCGTTGCATTATTCCATTCTCTTGCCAATGGAGGTTTATTTAATAAAATAAGAAAATATTTACATTGAGATGGAGCTTAGTTTAAACCAGTCTAAGGGAAAGGTTCAGAATCAGGTAAACTTAAATATCACTAGACAGCTGAATGTGACCTATAGATAGCCAGGTTTGCTCAAAAAAATCTGTCTGTCTGCATGAATTTTTGAACTACTGTTATGTCAGAACAGAGAAGTAGTCTTGTTTTCAGTGTGTTGAAGAACCACTTACGCATTCAAAAAGCCTGCAACACAATAGACGTAATATATATGAATAGACAGGCAACCAGTTGGCTAATAGCTGGATAGAAAAGTCAGACGTATTAGAAATCAAAGAAAAATTCTGCAGAGAATATTCTATGTCCATCTCCCCCATTTAAATGTTAACATCTGTGTATGTTTGGGTGTTACAGTAGTATTTAAGCCAGTATAATTTAGTAAATGTGGCTCTAGCTACTATTTCAGCATCAATTAGAAAATGCACTTATTACTAAGGCAGTCTCAACTACTTGTATTACAGTGAAAACATCGTTGTCATATGAATGCTGAGAATTCCCTCAGAGCTTCCTCTTAATATATATATTTTTTTCTCAGCAGATACTCAAGAACTCCTAGGAGAAGGATATGTGGAGAGGTTTTTTTAGTGTCTTACCTGAATGCATCTTGCCTTGAATGTGCCTTGGTGTTGTGAACATAGCAGACTATCTGACTCGCTACATCCATTTGACTGAAGCTCGTTATGGGGATGTCAGGATAGCTAGCATACTCTATTTGTCCATACTGAGGTGGGGAAGTTATCACATAGAGAAGCTCTTCAGGCTTGTCAGAACCATCCAGTGAAAGGAGGACATCAGTTGTAATGTAGCCTCGATCCCCTTTTAATACCTTGAGGGGTTTTATGAAAACAGCAATGTCTCCTGGAGGATAAACAAAACAACACTAAAATAGTGGTACTGAAGTGAAAGCTGATCTCTTACATATCATTTAGATATACACAACCCCTCATCAGTAGAAAAATTATGGAACCATAGGATTCTAGGGAATTTCACAGTGGGAGGTACTTCAGGGCATCTCTAAACTATCTATCTTCTGCTCAGAGTAGGGTCAGCCACACCACCAGCAACTTCCAGGCTGCACAGGGCTTAATTCCACTGGGGTCTGAAAACTGGCAAGAGTGGAAACAGCACAACCTCTCTGGAAACATGTTCCAATCTCAGTTCCAAACTTAACGTAGTGTTAGGCTATCCTCACCTAATTTAGTGCTCTAAAAGGTATCCCATGAATGGTGACTGTAAGACCATAGCATAAACCTAGAAGGCAGGGAAGGTTTTGAACAGTGATTGCTTACCTTATTACACTCTTACCATTCTTCTGTGCTGCAATTTACTCACATAAATCTAGTTTCAGAAGAATGTTTTCTACTCTGTTTGAACAGCAGCTGGGATTCCTGGGAGGCAAGGTGCAATGCACTGCTCTAGGCAGTGCCTTTTCAGATCTCAGAATCACTTCTGCAGCAGCTGGAACATCAGAGCTCTGGCTAGCAGTGAAATCTGAGCAGATAGACTTTGTGGTCTGCAGGGAGATTTGCCAAGGGCCTGCATAGTGCTATCAGGACATGTATCAGGACTTCTTTTCAGAAACAGGCACTGTGAAACATGATCAGGCAGATCTTTACCCTTTTCCATGTCCTTGATATTTATGTAGAAGTCTACAGCTGGGGACCTGTTGTACCCATCCCACAGATAAAATGTGAACAAGTCTTGGTTCTTGGACCCTATAGCTCCTGTGTGGACGTATCTCACAAGGTTCATATCCAGTTCTTCCTGAGTGCACTTCATTCCGGTTTGGAGAGTCACCCAGTCTCTGCCTACCTAGAAAGAATGAACATCCTTCAGTAAACAGATGCAGTCTCCTATGCATCCTCCACAGTTAATTCCGGTTATTCGCAGATGTGACGGCTGTCAGTGACAGCTTCCTGACTGTCTTCCTAAGCTTTTGAGTCTTTGCACATACAATATTTTGTGTTTTGAAGGGTGGTATATAGCTGCAGTTTTTCCCAAGGATCTGTGAGGCTGGAGAAAATATAGCTATCACAAAAAAGTGAAGGCAAATGGAATTTCATCACTTTTACTCTGGTAAGTACATTTCTACACACTTCTTGGTGAGACATCAGTAAGATGAAAATTAGTTTGCTGACCCAGCTTATGTTTTATTTCTAAATTAGACAAAGCTGGTCATATTTCTCTCCCAAACCATATCTTGAAAAATGGTGGGGAGTTGGCCAGGTAGGCACCCACTGCTTGGAAACTAGATGGGGATTGGTTGACAGGTGGTGAGCCATTTCTTGTGTATCACCTGTGCTTGGGGAAGTATCAGAACATGTGCTCATATATATACACATAGATATATATACAATTATCATTACTGTCATTTTTTCTCTTCCTTTCCTGTCTTAGTAAATAGTTTTTAATCTCAACCGATGAGTTCTACCTTGTTCATTTGTTTGTTTTCAATTCTCTCCCCCATCCCATATAGACAGTAGAAACAAGTGCAACCTCAGCAAGTTTGCAGATGCCACCAAGCTGAGTGGTGCAGTTGATACAACTGAAGAAAAATGATGGTATCCAAAGGAATCTGAACAAGCTTGAGAAGTGGGCACATGTGAACCTAATGATGTCCAACAAAGCCAAGTGTAAGGTACTGTTCTTGGATCAGAGTACTCCCCAATATGTGTACAGACCGGAAGAACTCATTGACAGCAGCTCTGTGGAGGACTTGGGCTTTTGGTGAACAAAAAGCTGACACGAACCAGCAGTATGTACTTGCAGCCCAGAAGGCCAGCTGTTCCCTGTGCTCCATAAAAGAGAAGAGGGTGAGGAAGGTGATTTTTTTCCCTTTGCTCTACCCTCATATGAGCTCATCTGAACTGCTGAGCCTGGGGCCCCCAGCACAAGAAAAACATGGAGCTGGCATGAGTCAACGGAAGACCACAAAGATGATCAGAGAGATGGAGAACCTCTGCTATAAAGACAGACTAAGGGAGCTGGGCTTGTTCAGCCTGGAGAAGGCTCTAGGGAGACCTTCCATTTCTTAAAGGAGGTTTATAAACAGGAGAGAGACCAACTGTACACTCTGATAGTGATAGAAGAAGGGGGAATGGCTTTAAACTAAAAGAGGTAAGATTTAGGTTAGATGTTCAGAAGAAATTCTTTACTCAGAGGAAAGTGAGGCACTGGAAAAGGTTGTACAGAAAAACTGAGAGTGCCCCATCCCTGGAAGAGTTCAAGGCCAGACTGGATGAGATCTTGGGCAACCCGATCTAGTGGGTGGCAACTCTTCCTGCAGCAGGGAGTTAGAACTAGATGATCCTTACGGTCTCCTCCAACCTAAGCCATTCTGTGATTCTATGATATCAAGCACACAGGGCTCAAGTACACTCAGGTACCTTCTATATTCAAACTGTCAACACTCTTGTCCTAGTGTACAAGTCTCTAATAATTCAAAAGTTTCATGAGGTTCGGAGATTCTTGAAGAGATCCACAATTAAAATACTTCCGCATTCACAAATCCTGAAAATCACTCATTTTCTATTATATGTACACATACTCAAAAGGAGGTATTTTTTTCTCTTTTTGTTCCAGTGGCTTATGTTTGGTTGGTAGATGATTATCTTTCCTTCCCCTTCTAATCTTGTAATCCTGTCTCCATTCTTGTTACATATTTTCAATCTTATTCCTTTTTTCCTTTCTTCTCCCTATATTTTTGTTCTAAAACAATATTTATCTCTTCCTCTTTCAGGCATATCTCCTGCATTTTTTCTAAACTCTGAAGTAATGTCTTACTTGTTACCTTTTCTGACCTAGGAATTTTTGCTCCCTGATGTGTCATCTGCTTTCACTCACTCTGAGCCGACTCTCTCAGCATCTCTCTCCATTGTCACCTCAGATGATCTGCTGTGCTTTTCATCTTCCCTCTACTCTTGCTGAGGATATTGGCCTTCAGTGTCAAATCTTCTGAGAAGGGATTGTTTGGTTTAAATACTCCTTCTACTGCTGAACTAGCCATAGCAGTCTACTTTAAAACATGAAAGAGATTTGGGAGAAAAGGAAGACAAGCTTCATTATATCCTAACAACACAGAGTTGTTTGCATGCCTACTTTATGCTGAAGTACAAAGACTAACCTTGAGTTGAAGCTGGCCACTTTCTGGAAGTCTTTCAAATAAGTAGTAAATTCTCTCCCTAGGGGTATCTTTATCTTCAGCTGACAGAACAGCACTAGAAATAATTCGAGTTTCACCCATATGCACCTCTATATTATCCTTCCTGCAAAAATTAGAAGTTAAGTGTTGATATAACAAAAGAAATACAAGTTTTGCAACACATAATTTATCTTCTGGGAATACAGATTATCCAAATGCTGACAGAAATAACTGAAGAAAGAATGGAATGAGAGCCCCGATTTCATTTCTTCTTCAATACAGAAGAGAAGCAAACAGGATAGACCAGCTACTTCTAGCAGTGGTAAAAAACAATAAAGCAGCTACCTACAACATTATGGAATTTACCACATCTGTCTTTTCCCCCAGGTCCTATTCCATTTACCCTCTCACAGTGATGGCAACATAACCAAGGAGGCTGTATTACTGCTACTACAGACCATAGAATATTAGCTCCATTATGTCTTAAATAAAAGATTCTCTTTCAGTTGAATGCTAATTTTTTATCTTTAATAGACTCTGCCCTACAAAGTCCTAAGTGACTTCTCTATGCTCCACATTGCAAATTTTTTCTGTGTTCTTGATCCAGAAGAAACAGTCATCATTAACCAAAACAAAATTTAAGAGAGCTTTGGGGAAAATCCCACATGGTTTGAAATAAGCCCAGAGAGTTGCTTCAGCAAAATTCATTGACTGTCTCTTGTTTCTGTTTTCAGCTAGTAACCATCCACTATTTTGCCTTAGCATATGCTGCTTTACTATTTTTTTGTTAGCTACCTTATATTTATGTAATGTAGCATCCAAATCACATTATAAGACTACAGAAAAGTTTCAAAGAGCTTGGAGGGGATTCAGCATATTCAGGAATGGGACCTGCTCAAGCTAATCTGCCCAGAGGGCACAAAGCATGTTTGAAAAGGACAGATTCCTTATGCATTTTGGCAGCTAAGCTCTGCCAGACTCAACTGAGCATGTGCAAGCCATATTATTTCTAAGATCAAATACTGGTGGATTTTTACAAAAATTGCCAAAGATGTTCTTCCTGGACATGGATGGACAATGGAACAGCCATTGCATGTGCTAAACATGAAGGGCCTGCTTCAAGATAGAGTAACAACTAAGATTTTTCAAATAAGGCCTAAAAATTATGTATTGATATCTGAAAATATAATTAATGTCCTTGGAAAAAAAAAATGAGCTTTTTTCATAAAGTTTCCACATTCAAACGTGGTATGAGGCACAGAGATTTCATGTCTGGCAAAAAGACTTGCAACCAGAATGGGATCATATAACAAGGCATGACAAGTCAGATTGACAGGTCATGAAACTTTAATGTTTTTCTCATGTCAGTGATAATCACACTGGGGCTTTGCAAACTGAAAGACCAGGTGTCTGACCCAAAGCTAGCGAGTAAAAACTCAAACAAACAATGACAGAAGATAAACGTATTTAGGTACGTTCTCCAAATGCATTCTAGATCCCAACACATTTTTCTGCATAGCATTTAGTCAGTTAAGTCTTTATAGCACCCACATATCTGATCTTGAGATGAAACTTTCAAGAGGAATGCATGAGGGCCTTACATTCCCCAAGGGCACTCTGTGCTAAAGGATGCAATCCAAGTAGTGACAGATTGAGTTTTTGGCAGTCACTGTAGATAGGGACAATTTGCCAGCCATTCTTCAGTCTGTTGACCACAGCTAATGGAGATGAGAATTGAAACTCCTCAAGGCAAAAAAAGTACACTTAGATCAAAGGGTACTGTCATGTGTTCACCTGTAAAACACTGCAGTGGCATAATGGGGGTTCTTACCTCACAGCAAAGATGTGACAGCTGCATATGATGGTTAAACTACTTCTATGTGAAGTTGGACAAATTAGAGTACTACTGCCTAACTGCTGGCATCATACCATACCATAATGGAAGAGTAACAGGTAAGAAGCATCACAGTGGAAGTCTAACAGGTAAGAAGCATTAAGAGAATACATTGAAAGAGCTGTTTGGAAAGGAAATTGCTCAGTGTGTGCTACTGTTCACAACAGAAATGGCAAATTAGCATTCCCAGCTAAAGAAGCAATGGTTTCTGGATCCAGCTGGGCAAAGATAAAAACACAGCTTCCTGCTCTCCATCACATTTCTTCACAGAAAAATGATGAAAAACAACATACTAACCTTTAATAAGCAAAGGACAAACTAGCAGTGGCATTTAATCATTATCAGAATCTGATATGACTAATAAACTATATCCTTTATTCTAATTCAAAATTTACTTTCCCCTTAGTTATCACTATGTGGCCCTTGATAATCCTCACTAGAAAACTAACATTTGTTATTGTAGGAAGATCTACATTGTAAACCAAACATTCAAAATTCTCTAGAATAGTAAATGTAGGTCTGGTTTGAAGGTAAGCCAAAACTAGACTATTCTGTAGCTAAACATCCTGAGGGATCAGAATTCCTATTTTAATGGCAGCCTGCATGACAGGCTGTGAGTCATTTCTAAAATGTAGGCTTTGGAGCCATATCCCCAAAGCTTTCAGGCCCCCAGCTCTCCATCTGCCTGCCTAAGGCTGGAAAGCAGCCAGGAGGATGGAGTCCCTGACAAATACTCTGGCTGAAAAATGAGGATCCCAAGGGACAAGTTCCCTGCTGTAATGTCCAGGAGGTTCAGCTCACTCACAGCCAGCTGTTTATATGAAAATTGTCTGCCAGGCGATTTCTGACCAAATCTAATTCATTTATGAATTCTAATTTTGGACAGTAAAGGAAGTTAGGGTATAGCTCTTCAAAAGCTGAATTATGGCTGACAAATAGAGTATTTTTAGTAGAAAACAAAATAATCGCCAAATTGAAAGACTTTCCCTAGTGAGGCAAGAAGATATCAACTTTGTAGACTCTCTCATGTCAAAATCCAGAGCTGCTTCCAGAGGGGTGTTTGACACAGGCAGTTGCCCTAGAGAAGAGGAAAGTAAAGCATCTGGGATGGATAATGTGGTAGACGTGCAAGTACTGCGGCTCTCTGGTCCAATTTTGGATTTGGTTGTGAAAGATAAAACGAATTTGTTGTCCATATTTTAAAATATTTTCTCTGTAAATGCAAATACCAACTCTATTTTCTTAATATTTAGCAACATTCAGTATGCCTTTTTTTTTCTAAAAATGCTTTTACAAAACAGACTAATAGTGAATGACCCACATGGAAACATCTGTGTTGGCATTAGTCTGTGACTAATTATCGTGTCCTCTCCCTATCAGTCACTGATTAGCTGTTTTGATCATTTTTGGATCATTTTGTCTGATTTTTTTCCTGTCAGAGACAGGAACATGTGGCTTACTTGCTCAGCACTGGTTTCTCGTCATTAACTGGGATGACCTTTACTGAAATGGTTCTGAGGACTTTATGTTTCCCATCTGAAAGCTGGATTTTAAAGCTGTCACTGAGGTTTTCTGAATCGTCATGCATGTACATCAGTTTCATACCTATACATTGGGGAAAAAAAATTAGGAAAGACAGAGAGAGATTGAGAGAGAGAGATAAAACAAATCAATCTGTCTCCTGCAGAATATTTTGTACAGTTTTGCTCTGTTTCCATCACTCTTCTTCCATCTCCCCTCTATATACTCTCTGGCCACAGTAAGTATTGTTCAACATCAAAAGATGAGCTTGGTGTGCTTCTTCTATTCATTAGTCTCACAGTATACTAGTGACTCAAAGACACTAAGCCTATCAACCTGAAGAAGCAATCTCCTTCATAAAATGGTCTCTGTCTGCTGTCCTCACCATGACACATTTTAACAGGGAAGGTAGAAAGGGTAGGATCATCAGTTAACACTTCTCTGTACCTCACATAATCTTCAGGAAGCTTTAAAGTCTTGGAGAAGAAAGCTGGACTTGTGGCTATGGCCCTGGACAATCAGGAGATCTGGGCTGAATATGACTGGTTCTCCATTATGGAAATGATAAAAATGTCCAGCACTTGGAAAAGAGTCAAAAATAATACTTGAGAAGTCTTAGTAATTTTTCTCGGTTACACATTTTTGAGGGATATTTCTTGATTGGTGGAAAAGAGTATTTTCCTCAGGATTTGAGGACTGAACTACATTTTGAGTGGCAGAATTAAATTTATGTCCCCCTTGATACTGATAGATACAGTTTCCACACAATGGCCTCAGTATGGAAGAATCTACAATAGTCTTAAGTGTTCAATACAAATTTAATCACATGTTCTTGAAAGAGGTTTGCCACTTCAAAGTAGGTTAACTGACACTGAGCTATTGAGCCCCGTTTTATAGTCTTATCATTTACAGCAATATCTAACCCCAAGATTTCTCAGAATCAGCTAATATGTTTTTAAATCAGTTTCTTTGTCTCTATTTTAGGTGTTGTGAAACATTTTGAAATGTGTTTGCCGATGTGTTTCAGTGCTCCCTTTGTTTCTTTCAGGGCAAATGGTCTCTCTAGACATATTACTACCCTTTCTGACATGTAGGCCTCTCAGGGTGAATTTATTGACAGTTCCTCAAATCATTAGATAACATTAATATTAGATAGGTTTATTTCTACTCTTAAACATTCTCTTGAAAGTACCCCTGAGGCAAATGAATGAACTACTGATGCAGATTTCTTACTTTACCTCCATGTCTGTTATGAATTACTCAAGGAATGAAAGACTAACATCAGAAGAAAACTGCACCTACCATTCTTCAGTAGCTCCATAGAAAAGTCATGAACAAGCAACCCACGGTTGTGGTGTTGAATTAACTCTTTGTAGTGTAGAATATCATTGCCATGAACTCCATTAATGAGGAATCCATGTGAAGGCTGCTGCACAACACCAAATACCAAGTGGTCTTGAGGCACATCAAGATCAACAGCACTGATAACAGAGAGATCCAGCTCTTTCATCATACCTTCTTGAACCTGAACATGAAAGAAAAAAAAATGTCATACTCTTTAACATAAAAAAGAACTTAGAGTATTTTAGCATGGTTCCCTAAGCAGGCAATTTTTGTTTAGGATATTGTCTGTTTCCTCTGTCCTTTCGTTGGTAGCTTTTGAGCAGCTACTGATTTCAAACAAGTTTAAGAGTAATAAATGATTGAAGTGATAAAAGCAGAAGGTGTGATGTGATAAGGAGTTCATATCTGCTGCTAGAAATAGAAAAGCTTTTAGGTATGTAAATATTATGTTAAGCATTAGGGAATGCACAGAGAAGAAAACTTTTAAATAGGAAAAACCATCTGTTTATATATTATGCATATGAATATATGTGTATGTTTGGATCTATAGACATGCATGCACTTTTTCTAATAAAGTAAAATAAATTCATGCTTTCTTAGCATGGTTGTCACAGGGTTATTATTTATATTAAAACCACAGTCTACAAAGAGGGGAGAGACTATACAAGGTACAAAAATTACTCAGGAAAAAGTATGAAAGACTCTAGTGAAAGCAGAAGTATAAACATCCTTCTGCATTCTAGATAACTAATTTCTTTGAGTCCTCACTTACTTTACTGCAGGTTACCAAACAGAACTGTGCACAGCTCCAGTCTCACCAAAGCTCTGTCTCACAGATTTAATGGGATCTAACTGAGCTGTTTCCTGAAACAGGCTGAATTATGCAAAGGAAAGAGAAGATATAGAGAAATACGTGTTCAAAAAAATGTTTTGACTCATATTAGTAAGTATTTTCTTGTATAAAGTAATTCTATGGCAGGCATTTTACTTTTTTCCTTACAGTAATGTTTCTTGCTATGAACTCTGGGACTTCATCATTGGTTGGGTTGATCAGCACAAAAAATGGAATCTCTGCTGAACGATGCAGCCCATCGGTGACATAAAGTACAAAGTGGTCTGCTCTTGGCTCCATTCGCATGTGCCTGGCTTGTACATAGTTTATATTCAGGGCTTTCAGGTGCTTCAACTGAAACGAAGCTAGAAATTTTAGAAATGTTGAGTTAGCACGATTGTTTTCCTGCCCACTGGTCTGACACAGCATAAACAAATCCGAAATGATTTCCTTCAATGACCAAATCACTTCTGAAACATTGCCTTGGAGATTAACACAGGATCCAGGTTTCTCAAATTCTCAGCTACAGCACTTTATCGACAGAAGTGAAGAGAGGCTGGGAGAAGCTTGCTTAAGAGAGTGAAGGGGGAGGCAGAGAAAGCAGATTAGTATCTCATATTGCCACCTCTAATAGATTGCAGCTGGAATGCATAAAAGCAGAATTGCCTTGTTTACTCCCAGTACCTCTTCTTCACATTTGCAGAACTGCAGACTCTCTTTGAAGTCCTCCTGCACAGTCCCACTGCTCTTAATTTGCCAGCAGCTGCTTTCATCAATAAGACCATATTCATGCTCACACCTGCATCTACCTCTCCACAGCCCTTTGTACTGCCCTCTATGAGCACTCTGTGTTTCCTCTTCTTCATTACTGTACAATGCATATACTTACCTATACTTATACCAACGTTGCTCTTCTCAAACCCAGGAGAAGGCAGTATATTTTCAATGTAACCAAACTGAGGAGGAGAAACCAAGACAAACTCTAAGTCATCTGCAGGGGTGTCAGGGTCGGTGGCAAACAAATGGTTAGAGGTAAGGGCTGCTGAGGAACCCTCCTCCACAACAAACCTTGCACCTGCACAAAAACATATGAGAAGCATTAATGCATATTTAGCTCGCTTGCTGTTGTATTTGTTAATAAGAGCAGAAATAATAAATAAGGAGGAAAAGACAGTAAGTTTTGTGTTACTGAATTCAATTTGCTTTTGAGGTTTTTTGCTTACACTGTCAACTTTCCCCACCACAAAGCAGAGGGGAAGGGTATCACAAATTGATTTTACTGGTAAATTATTAAGTACGGTTTACGTGCTGTTCAAAATCAGTTGTTACCTCTGTTTGTCAGTGCATTAATTACATGATAGCTGTTACGAATTGCACATAATGAACAATTTCTCATGCACCACTGCATAATTTCCCTGCTGGGACAATGCTTCATTTCCAGAACATTGCTTAGGTGATAGCCTGTAAATTACAAAACTACCCATACATATGCTTAAATATTCTTTGGAATACATGGTGCCTACAAACAAACGACATTGAAAATGACAAGCACATAGAGAACACACCTTTAACAAGTATATCTCATCCAAAACCTGTGACTGAATGGAAATTTCACTTACTGTCCTGTTGTTTGGCTTAATGTACATTACCACAACTATTTCTTTTTCATCTGAGTGTTTTTGATTCTGAAAATTACTGGTGAAAATGTGGTTTCACTATTAACTTGATCAATTACAGACATAGTCTAGGATTGTCTTTATTCATCAACAGAATATATGAAATAAAATATTTCCTCCCTTGTCATTTAAATATTTATTCAAACTAATAATTATTATTATTTATTCAAACTAATAATATTTTATTGTGTTCTTAACATGCAAAGGTTGATTTAGAGTTATATTTTTGGCACTGTAGAAGCCTAACCATTGTCTGCGCCTAAGTTTAGGGATGAGCTGTTACTCAGTTTTTCTCAGACACAGCTGATGTGCGCAACAATTGATGTGTATAGATGGATAGGAGCAGATGCAAGTACTCTAATCTCCAGCCACATGGTTTAAGCGTGCAGCTGAAGAGCCACAAGCCATTACCCATGTTTGTACTTGTGACTGAATTTGGCGGTTACACTGCACTAGCAAAAGAAAAAAAAAGAAAAAAAAGGAAATTCTGATTCAAAACTTCTACATGCTGATCTCAGCTGACTCTTTCAGTACTGCATAGTACAGTTATAATAATATGCTATAGTGAGAGGAAACTTTTACCAATTGCAATGGATGGAGGTTGGTTGTCCACTGGAAGTACAGTGATGTTAAGGTCGTACACTGGGAGTGGACGGCGAAGAGGAACTGGAGGAGGAAGAGGTCTATCATAACAGCAGTCTCTCACATCTGGGCCGGCTTCATCATCAGAAACAACAAAAGTTAAGATCTCAAAGGTAAGAGTCAAGCCAATCTCCCCACCTGAAAAAAAAAAAATGTTACAATTGAGAATAAATGTCCTACTGCAGGGAACAGAAACTTCATGAAGTAGAACCTTGTATCCTGCTAGGAGAGTCTGCAGGCAGCAGATGAAGAGAGACAAAAATGACTCAAAGAAATGATGGTAAAATGACTGGAAGCTGACAGCCTTCGCAAGAAGTATCCAAGGGTGAGTGCAGCCCAGTTCTCAGGCTGATATGCTGCCTACAAAGGGCAGTGACTGCCTGCCCCACTTAGAATAAGTGCTGGCAGCACATTTATCATGTAGAAATTTGGGAACATGAAACACAGGCAATTGTGCCTGTGAAAGTCAGATTCTGCTCCTTGTTGCCCCCACAAAGCACTGCCACTAAAACAGCATTCTCAGTATCTAAGGATATTGAAGAAAAGTTTGTTATGAGTAGCCAAAATCAAGTACTTCATTCTCTTCTCAAATACCAGCTGTTCATTTTAGACAGTGCCAAGCCTGAAAATATCACATATATTCTCCACACTAGCACAAAATTACAGATTAATTACACAGAAAAACAGAGCCTTTGGAAAAAGAGAAAAAGAAAAAGAAAAAAAAAAGATTAAAGCTGTCATCAGGGATGAAGAAAAGAGAATCCCTTTCATGCTAAGAACCAAATCAAGTAGGAAAGGGAGTTAACCAGCCATTGATTTCTATGAGTAATTTTTAAAAATGTGTTTGGGGATATTAAAGATAAAACCACAACATGATATATTTTTAGAACTGCAGTTTTCCTTGAAGAATCTGGACACAATTCTTAGCCTTGTGGCAAATATGGACTGTAAAAAGATGGACTCTCCAGAAATGAGTTCCCCTGCAGTCTGGCAAGGCGAGCAGTTGGTGCCTCAGGTTGTCAGCAGTTTTATACTAAAATTCTGTATCCTCATATCAAACATTACATTACTTGAGCTATACGCAATTATGGAAGAAAGCCAAAGATTTTTTTAATATCATGAAACAAAAATACTCTATTTAGTTCCTGTTTTATCAATAATTTTCCTGGGGAAAAAAAAATCATGCTGTATCTGCAGCAGTGAAAGACATTTTCCAGGATTATGATGAATTCTTGTGCTTGATCTACTTTAATTTTCAGTTCAAAAAGGAATTTGGAAATGACATGGAAGCAGTTGGTAGTTTTACACCATCAGACCTGTTTCAAAACCAGCTTAGTTTTTTCTCCAGTCACAACACATGTGGTTTCTCAGCATCTCATACTGCAAAGATTTTGTGGATTTAGGTGATGATTTTCCACCAAAACTGTCTGACCACCTCCCGGTCTCCCTTACCAGTGTGCTTATAGGTGACTAAGCCAGAGATGACATCAGTCTGGGAGAAACGGTCCACAGCAATGCCAGCTTTCCTCAGCACCCCCTGGGAGGGCTGGCGAACCAGCACAAACACCAGCTTCATGTCATCACTGTCTGCATCTGTGGCATATATGTACTCCGAGGAGAGGACCACTTCTTCACCCTCCGGGCAGCGTAGCACATTGATAAGCCCTGTCTGCATAACAGGTGGCTCATCATTCATGGGCAACACCTAATCAGAAAGAGAATTTAACATCTTTAATTGTCATTACAATGAAAACCTGCTGTTTTAAATGTTTTGCTCTCTGGTTCAAACTAGCAACGTAGTGTTAGGGTCAGAATACATAGAATTCACTCTGTGAACTGCATTAAAACAACTGAATTAGGGCCACTGTTAAAATCCAAGAACAAAAGTAAACCAAACTAAGCAGACTGTGTGGAAGAAATGGTACACTTATCTTGCTTCTCTCTTCAGTTTCACAATGAGAAAGATAAAAAGTCCACTGCAACTCTTTAAATTGACTGCACGTCTTTGGCAGTGATATTTATAGTTGGAGAATGAAAACTCCCTCCTATGCTTAATTACAGAGATTATGATTCCAGCCAGAAGAGCTCAAGTTAAAGCAAACACAAATGTCCTTCGAACAGTATGAGAAAAACTGGCTTTTACATTTGGCACAGTAACCTGAAAGATGGTGCAAAACAAAGGAAGCCTAACAAATCCATTATCTCTCAGCTTCTAAGGGAATATAAAGATTTTCAGAAGATAAGCTTTGCAGTATTTTACATAGACAAATGTCCTTGGAAGTCTGCAACACACTGACCTTGACCTGCAGGGTGAACTCTAAGGAGTGGATGCCGTCTGTGGCTGCAAAAAGGACTTCATCTGTAAGAGTCTCAGAACCATCATGCCGATAACTGGAAAAAAAAAGAGCCAAATTAATTTCACGCAGACAAAGGAGCTGTGGTTTCTGGTCATGCCAGGTAGCGCAGGTCCCTCCAAACCAGAAAGCCAACCCCTGTGCAAGCATGCATATCTGAGACCTGGAGTTCTAGATCACAGTGGATTTGGGGAGCTTGTGAGACATCCAGCATGAAGAATACCCCCAAGATAAGACAGTTACCAGCTAGGAAAAGTTTTCACTGAATCTCTGTCACCTGCAGTATGGCTGTTTATGAACTATCTATTAAAGAGGCATTCTCTCTGCACTACATAGGTTGCACTGGAAGTAATGGCTATTTATTTCCACGGAAACTACAATAGATACAAAAAGCACAATGACACTACTGGATAGAGGAAATTCTCAACTACTCAAACAGTATTTTTCAACAGGCACCACCACTAGATGTGTATTTTCACCAGCGATGAACAAGAACCTGCATACCATACTACCTACAGCCTCACTGTGTTCACATCCTCTGTTTGTTCTCCATAAACACTCAGCAGCTGTCAATAAATGTCAGTGGGTGCCATTTTTTCTACATGAAGGAATTCAGTTCCACACCACTGTCTCATACATTTCCATCTCAGACACCATTGTGCCAGACATCCCCTCTGCTGCCATCTGTCACACAGCAACAAAGTATAAAGGACTATTGGTGGGAAGCTTCTACCTCCGCTGCCATACCACCAGCATCCACCTCTGCTGTCAACACAATACAATTGGAAGCAATAACTCAGGAACAGCCATTGTAGGAGTAGCCTTCTTTGACTAACAGAATGAAATAAAGTCAAGGAGCTCTAATTCTACACATATGTAGGAAATCTGTATCCTGCTCTCACCACAGATGCAGTAGCAATATTTGCATCTTCAGATTAATCAGTGTCTAAACGAGCTTTCTTGTAAGTCTGATAAACACATAACTTCCATAAAAGAAGAAGCTTGTAACCATTCCCCTTTTCACATGAACTTCATGGCTGAACATAGAATTGCCTCCTCACCTGCACAGGGCTGTACTTTATAGAGAAACCTACTTACATCTGGCCTTGGCAGCTCCATTTACTGGCCACACTTCTGCTAAGACACCACAGTGACCCTTGTGGTCATCAGGTTCAACAAGAAGTTATGGCTTAGAGTAGCACTATCTGAGTAATGCAGTGGTGAGCACTACCTGCTGTAGCCTCCACACCTTGCTCTGCCGCCCCACAGGGATCTTGCTCATCTAGCCAGGACACTCAGCTACCATGAGAAGAAAAGCAGCCATTCTGCTAACCTGACTGCCAGGGTACGCAGGTCCGTGCAGGAAAACTTGTCGCCCTCCTTCATGGGAATGCCATCCAGCTCCACTGCCCCATGCTGAGGCTGTCGCTGCAGAAGGAGGAGGAGATGTTCCTGTTTTGTGTCCACATCAGATACAAGAATGTGTCCTTCAGTGACAGGGCTCAGGCCACCCTCTTCCACCCTCAAGTGGCTTGTAAGAACCTGTATGGAGGAGAATGCTGAACTGATGTTCTCATCTGGACTTCAATCTTCTAGTACTAGATCATGTGACACCTTAAAAGTCAAAATGCCAAAAGCTGTGCTCCTTTCTGCTGTGCTGGAAAAACATAAGGAATTTGCAAACAATATGTTCTGATACATCCCAGATCTGATCCCATTCAGAATCCCATAAGAAAATAGACAACACATTTAGGACTTGTGATTGCAGCCCTTAGCTTATGTGCTGCAAAAAATCACCTTGCACTCTCACCAGACTTTGCCTTCCTCCTCTGCCCCAGCAGAGCTAACATGTCATTCCCGTCCTTTCCCGTGGAAGATTTTTCTTTTAATTCAGTCCAGTCAGTAAACTTCCCTACATTTCTGTTTCTATCCAAAGCCATTTCCAAACCCCTCACCCTTCACCTCCCCATCACCCTACCTCCGGGGCTTGGTTGTCCACAGGAAGAATTGTAATATTGAAACAGATTCCATACAAAGTGCCACCATGCTGATTGCTGACAGAAAATACAAACTGGACGTGTTGAGGACTGGGCCCAATGTCCTGCAGTGGGGGCATGTAAGCAACTTTCATATAGTTCACAGCATGCTGCAAAAAGTGAAGAGAGATTCATGTAAGAGGAGAAGATGAGTGTAGCCATTAGCCAGGACATTAGGAAACTTCTTCATCCCCTCTTTTGATGCTACATGAACTTTCAAAATTTATTCCAGAAACTGCTCACACACTTCAGCCACTGCCAGTTCGTGACATTCTGCCCACCAAGGTAGGCTGCCCACACAGACAGGCCAGTGAAAGAGACTAAAATAATCACCAAAATCTTCCATTCAGACACACATTCTAGGCCAGAGATTCAGGCCAGGTAGGCTCAAAGCTCTCACCACAGTGTTACAGTGCTCACCACTATGCAGCCTTACCCACTCTTCATGATACAGAACAGGGCACTTTAACAATATTCTAAAAAAAGGCATCTGTCAAACTACAGAAGAAAATCCTGAAAGAGAGAACATAGGCGTGTTCCAGCCTGTTCCAGCCTCTCCCACAGCTACCACTGGAGACACCGAGGAGAAACAGAACTGTCAGGGCTCCATTTCCGTATTTTGTGCACTTTTTTTTTCATCTCAGTGTCATAAAGAAGCCCAATTCAGTCCACCCTAAGTAACTGCAGCCCCTGCTGCTTTCAGATGGAGAGTTACGTGTGCAGACATGAAGTGTGATAAACATTTGTTTTAAAAATTGGAATTGAATTAGCCAGCAATTTAATTAGCTGTTCTAAAGCAGTGTTCATGTAATAGTACTGCAACTCACTTATCACCTCTTGTTTTCCTATCAGGAAAAAGCTATATGCATGTGGCTGTTCTTAAGAGTTTTTGGTACCATTTATACTACCATGCAACACAACAAACCTGAGTAAATGACCTCAGAGCAAGAGCAGCAGGATCCTTGACCAGTTTCGGGATGGTGTCCACCATAAACAGCTTCCCAGCATCTGAGTGACTGTACAAAAACATGCATGTTAGCAATACTAAAGAACAGGAAAACCAGCAATCATGTAGTTTAGTCTTGTGTTTCAAATTAACTTCTCACTCCTAGCTGCACTGAAAGGAAAAACTTTTTCTTTCTTCTATCCCTACTATGCTTCAGAGTTTATGCCAGAACACTCATCACAGGTGAGTCTTCCAGGACTGTGAAAAATATTGTTGCATATCTTGTGAGCAAGCACTGGGTTTTCTGCTGGTGTGTCTCTGCACATCTCAGCTATCAGCTTCAGTGCAAGTGAGCCTAGTTACAACACCTGCAATGCTAGCCCATCACATTCTTAATGCTTACACGCCTGCAACTATCAGTGTGTAAAAAATGAAATTATACTGCTTCTTTTTCATCTTACAAACTTCTCCAGTCAACAAGTTTGACTGAGCCGTCTTTGCAATGGAGACAACAGCAGTGCCCGTGCCTCATCAGCTGGATAGGGAGTTGTCTAAACACCCTTCCCCCTCTGCTACTTGCTGATTCCCTGTGGCCTGAGGTCAGAATTGCAGATGTTGGTCTTTAACATAAACCATACCGTGGTTTAAACATTTCTGTTTAGCAGATGGTTGCCAATGCAACCAACTGTCAAAACACATTTTACCAAGCAGTGAAACAGCTTAAGTGACACGTGAATTGCTCTTACAGCCATTCACCACATACCCTGAAGCCTGTCCTGCCTGCCACTCTGCTGCACAGGTTCCTGGTCCAGGACCTCACAGTATCGTGGCAGTAGGGCACTCCCTAGAAATAGCTGTAGCACCTCATCTTCTCAGGCTGGGGTAGCTCCAGGTCAACACAAATCTATTCATTACAAAAGCTTCTGTGAACTGTATACAACTGAATATCCAACTGAATCCAACTGCCCAGTGTAAGATGCAGATCTAAGACAGAGATTTCAGGTGCATTTCTTCTTCTTTCTTGCTAAACATTGCAGCTGTATTATTCTGTGTACTATTCTGCTGCTGTAACTCAGCCTTAATTATTAACAAGAGATCTGCACTCAGTTATTATCACTCGCATTTTAAGCAAACAGATGGAAAACCTGAAATACAGGCATACTATTGCCACTGAAACTGCTACTCTTGCATGAGGCTTTGCTCTCTCCCAGCTGGGAGATACAGCAGGCCACACCTACCCATGCATGCAAGAGAAAAATGGGGAAGTGGTTATGGTGTACGTGAGTTCCCTATCTTGCTCTTCCACATCTATGAAGTGGAGATGTTTCTTAGTTAAGTGAGCAATCTCAGTCTCCTTAACAACCAGGTGGCGGGTCACTCCTGGGGCTTCTTTGGGTAGCTGATCATCCACAGGTGAAATGTGCACCATCATCACCTAAAATCAGAAGATGGCAAAATCAACAACCATTCCCTTGATAAGAAAGTGTCCAAGCAATAGTTTACACACTTGTGCACAGAAATAACTAGAACACTGGAATATGAGATACACGACACTCAAACCTCACAAATCTCAGCAGCATTCCTTTATTTCACAAGCAATGCTAGATGTTCAACTTCTGGGTGGAATAGTTCATTCACTGTTGGCTTCAGAAGGGCTGTTTGGTTTGTTTGTATCATCTCTGAATCTAATACTTTCAGCATTTAATGTTACAGTTTGGGAGAAATTCACTGAGAATAGACAGAGAGCATGTCCCCATGAAAAACAGGTAAGCCATGAAGCATGGTTGATGGCAAATAGGGGAGACCTATCCCAGTTTATTTGAGAGTCTTGCAGAAGTGGAAAATTCCCTCCCAGAGATACTCCAATTTCATACCTGTGGTTCTGAGAGATTGGGAGGGTCATGGCTATCACACAGCACAAACTCAATAGAATCTTCAAATACTTCTCCTCCCAAATGATGATAATACATTATTCCATTAAACAGATCCCTCTGAAGAAAACTGCTGACAGGATACCCTGTTTAATTAAAGAATATATCTTCTATTGGATTGTGCATGACTTTAATCCTTCATAAATACTATCCATTACCAATGCAAGTAAACAGTAAGGTATGGTGCCTCCTTTCTCACTCCAGCTAAGGCAAGATCTTTGAAACATTTTCTCACTGTCTTTCATGTTTCCTGCAGATCACCACCTTCATTTCCATGTCACTCAGCAACCATTCAAAAAAATGAAGCGACACAGCAAACTGTCTAACAGCTCTATGTAGAGGGTAAAAGAATTTGCATTACAGATAGACTCCACAGTCTAACACAGGAATTCTGAGCTCAGTTCATCTACTGGCTTTGAGCCTTGTAGATAAAATATCTCCTGACTAGCTCAGTTCCTCTTGAGGAAAAAAATAAAATAAAATTGGAGAAATAGATGGAAAAGTTGTGTGCTAAACTGTGTTCAGTCATAACTATCCTGGTGCAAACAGAGACCAACATTAAAGAAAAGTGAGAATTTGCACATGTAATAACAAAAGTCTAAACTTTCCATGATTCATCCTGAGCTGAAGTTAAGTCTAGTTGTCATACTTAATACAGTTAAAAACTGAGAGGAAAAAGAAAATTGTGCTATTATGGATGTGTTTCATTACCTATTAAGTTTGGCCCTGGTTTCTTCATGATTTCTCCAGCCTGTGGTGGCTTGGTAATATTGAATACTATATAGTCATCACTGGAATCCATGTCAGAAGCTTGAAGCATGGAGCCCTGGATCAGGATCGTCTGTCCCTCCTGTACTTCAATTACCACATTGCTGATAAGAAATGGAGGACTGTCATCTTTAGGGAGGATATTGATTGGAAACTTATGGCGAATACTATGCAGGCCATCGAAAATCCTGAATACCACAAAATCCTTCGTGGAATCGCTGTCATCGTGATGGTAGCAAACAACTCCAGTCTGAACGTCAGAAACTGTAAACATGAATCCTTTTCCTCCTGTCAAAACAGTAGAAGCAAATGCATCACAAATGTGTAGTTCAACCCTGAAGAGAATATAAGTGTTATTAAGGTAAAGACAAGGAGAATGTATTTCTAACTGAGGAGGTGGGGGGGAAAGAGGAAAAAAAAAACGAGCACATTACTCTACTGGAAATAAGTTTGCAGATATCAGAACAGTCAAGAATGCAGAATTTACAGCTATGGTAGCATGGAGAGATCTTCTAAATGTGTACTGCATACAGACAGTTCAAGATACCAGTGATTTTTAACCATGACTGTTTTCACTTTAACTTCAAACTCTGCTTTCTTATCGGGACACTTTGCTTTTATTTCAAGAATTATGATGCTGTACTCTGAAATTACAATTCCTTGTTTCAGTAGAAATAAAAACTTACATTTGCGGCTCTTGTTTTTTTTTTTCCCTAGATGACTGTGTATGAAAGAGAACGTGGGCACTTCACTGAGCACGTTATACACTCATAAAATATTTCAGGCAGGTTCAAGGTTTTGCTGATGCAGGAATAGATGGTATACCAAGGGCCTCTAAGGGAAATATTTTTAGCTCCCCAAGCTGTGTGACGTGCACAGAGACACCCACAGCTGCAGGTGCATTTTCACTCCCTTTGCTCCTTACTCAAAGAGAATTTACAGGTGGCTTTTAGGATGCAGTGATAACTACTACATCTCCATCAAACAAAAACCTGTTAGAGGTGACAGGCGGTGGAAAGCAACACCGTGTATTCCTTTTTCTCTCAGGGCTTTCCTTTTGGCTTGGGACTGGTACTACAAAGCCCAGCACATGAGCACTCAAAGCACTGCCTTGATTCGTTGATCCTTGCAGGCAGCAGGAATTCCTGCTCTGATTCAGGGGGTGCTGGCTTACACCAGGCTGTCCCCTGTCCACCTCCCACCTGAGCTCCTCTGGCAATGAAGGCACTGGGAGCTTCTTGTAAGGTGGCAGACAGCTCGTCCCACAGACCCCAAAACCACATGCCAGGAGTCTGCTGAGATGAAACATACTTCATATGTCCCAATAGTTCCTATTTCAGCAAAATTCTATGCATTGCCTTCCTCCTTTATTAAAATGGTTGTTCTATGTTTCTGGGCTGTGCATTTTACTTAAAAACATTTAACCATCAAAAAAGGCAGCACTAAGAGTGGCAGCGTCTTTCCAGCCTGCTAACAGCAGTGATTTCTTTTACCTAACTGTTTTTTCCCAAGGAGAGCAGTGCTGCAATGACTCATCAGACTGCAAAGCAAAATCTGTAATAGTGAAAATGCAGAGGGATAGAAAATTAGAAATGTAATTTAATTGCCTAATTTTTTTTTTCAAATAAACCTTTAAACTGCCAGAAAATAGCAACCACATACCAATGGTTTCTGTATTTGCCAGTGAATCAAAATCAGTCATCATTCCTTAAGCATCCTCAGTACCTAAATGTTAAAAACATAATACCTGCATTCAGCTTAGGCCATGCCTGCTCTGTGACAGTGATTTCTTTAAATTTTCAGCTCTGAGATTCAGATGAAAGTTAAGAAAGTAAAAGGATTACATACAGATTGTTGTTTGGGTTGTTGTTTGTTTTGATTCTTGTTTCTTCGTTTGTTTGTTTGGGGTTGGGCTGTGGGGTTTGTTTTGCTTTGTGGTTGCACAGCCGTGCCTACCGCGGGGCTGCAGTAGAGGAAGGCCGTCAGCAGAGGGAGTGGAAGGCTGCCGGCACGCCTGCCGTGGGCACGGCGTCTCCCGTGCTCCCTCGGCTCCTTCTGGCTCTGATCGTGCTGCTCACTCCTGAAGTGAGAAGTGCAGGAGCAGCTGTCACTCTCGTGCCGCTGGCTTCCTCCCTGCTGCAGCTCGGGGACATACACAGCCCAGATGCCATTTCTCTGACTCTGTGGCGCCATCACAGCAGCGTCTGTGTGAGATGCCCGCATGAGAGCTGCTGCCTGTAGTCACTTGCAGCACTGGGCTGAATTCGTGCACAGCGAGGAAAACAATAACCAACTGCATTTATGAAACGAGCTCGTAGGCAAAACACCAGACTTTTTTTTCCCACTTAATAATGGAGACCACATAAATGCATCGTTTGCCAAAATGCTATGCAACCGACTTTCCTTAGGAACCTGTGAACTTTTGACGTTCCCGCTCTTCCCTTCTGCACCTTCATTCCCCTGCATGTCTGCCTCTCATGCGTATCTGCTGGTGTCTCCATGACCTCCACATGGCTGCCACCAGTCATCACTGGAGAAGGTGTTTCCAGGATCCAAGTGTAAATAAGGATTTATTTACCTCTCACTGTGAGCCGCCCATGCTGCAAGCCATCAACTGTGACCAAGCGAACATTTTGGATATCATCATTGTCTACCACCTGTAGGTGCTGCCATGTGATCGGCCGGGATTGCCCTTCCAGGAGGCTGAGGCCTGCAAGCAGCAGAGTTATTTCACAAAAGCATTACTCAAGGTTGCCAGTGCCCCTCTCTGAACATTTCTGGAGTCAGGAAAGAATCTTGTTTGGTTCCATCAACGTAACTGAGACAGACATCTCAAGAACAGCCTAAAAGCTTGATACCGTCTTCTCTACTGCTACTACTCTCTACTCTACTGCTCTACTACTCTCTACTTCATCTTATCCTTAGTCGGTTGCATTTAAGGAATTTATATTTTAGAGAAACAGCGTATTCTGGTTCCCAGTTACCAAGCAGACCATTTAGAATGATTTCTGGACATTTGTAGAGATAAGAGTATTGTGCCTGAGGTCTCACAATGTCTAAAACTGGGGACTCCATTTCTTAGTGAGTCTGAATTTGAAAATTATATTGATAATCACAATGGAGGACAATATCTCTTCATTTTATTCAGACAGCCATTTCAAGTGGAGTTTCTCTGGGAAATATAAGGCCTCTTTTTTTCAAATCCTATCCTATTCCACTGCAAAGAGACTGCACCTTTTCTGGTGATAGCTTCAGAGTTGTTTGGCCTTTGCTTTTTGTGGCTGAATATCAACATAAATTTTACTGTGAATGGAACAACCTGTCCCTTCCCCAGTGGGAAATTATAAACTTCTTTGAATGAGTTTAACCCTTCTAGGCTTAAAATTGCTGTTGGCGTCTCATGCTCTGACCTGTGTTCCCAGACTGTAATACAGAACTGACCTGCACAAGTCACTCCTTCCATGCCATACTGGGGATGTTTTTCTTCCGCATGGTATCATGTACATTCTGATGTGTGTTTTCCATACACTCACTTTTTAGCACTTGTATTTTCACCTTTCCAGTTTTCACCAGTTCCCAACCTCCTTTCTATTCTTTACCATTCCATTCTCCTTCAGATTTTGGATGAGCATATCTTTCCAGTTTGTGACGCTTCTGCTTGCTCATTTTTCCAGATTTCTACTGAGAGCAGTACAGACAACACACTATCCTACAATCTTTATCCCATCATATATTTGTCTCTATCATTTAAACTCTTTTTATGTCTTGTTCATTCTTGGAGAAAATGCAGTATACAGAAATCTTGGGTTATTATTAT
>PPHD01001561.1:30874-41909 GCA_002909625.1 Bambusicola thoracicus | reverse complement strand
AAAAAAACAAAAAAAAAAAAAAAGAAACCACCTACAAAACAAGTAGTAATCAGACGCTCTCTTCTTTCTTTCTCTGGTACACAGAATTGCTTTTAAAACAAATTACGATAAAGAAGTAGCTCTTTGATAAGTGTTTGGGCTGAAACTACCGCTAACAGCACTTTGTTCTTCCTGGTATTCCACAGCAATTCACTGCGACTCCCTGACACACCATGTCTGGCCCAGCTTAGAGACATAGAGAAGAAGAGAGTCTCAGCTGGCAAATCTGAATTGGCTGGCTATAAATGAAGTCTGGCTGGCTTCCCAAAGATTAGAAGCCTGGACATGCTTTCTCTTGCTGCTTTTTTTCTCTTCCCATTTTAGTTGGTCACTGATGTGTGTATCTCTAGGAAAGACACAGGGAACTCACAAACTGTCCAGCATGATCTCATACTTGTTCTCCTTTTTTTTCCCCTCATCTTCTTTTGGGAGAGTGCAAAGGAGTTTAAAAGTAGAGGGAAGGTTAATAATATTTTTAAAGCCTATTTTTCCTCCCTCATTTACTGATCAGCCCAGTGAATTAAAATAAGAGAGAAGTTATTAAAACCATGTCTGCTCTACTTTATGAGATGCTATGCACTAAAGTGCCATTGCACGTTAATTAGGTCTGTCCACTTGTAGGTGGTTTTTTTTTCTTTTGTTTTGTTTTTCTTGGATTCGTCTCTTCTGAAGGCAAAGTTTGTTCATAGGCTGGAATTCAGAGGCATTCAGTACTTGTGCGTGGGTCTTGCTGTCTACCTTTAACTAGAGGGGTCAAGCACAAGTCTTAAACCTATGTCAAACAACGAGAAAACACCTACTCCTGGGTGCTGAGCAGTCCAGGCAGGCTGTAGGAGGCGGTGGGGGAAATAAAGGGGGATAAATGTAAATGTAAATCTGTAAGAGCAATAACTTATAGCTTAACTATGGAAGGGAAACAGAAGGACTGAGCTTGCAGTATGTACCTCAGCTCTGGAAACGGCAATCATCCAGCAAGCATGGACTTGAGTGCTTAAGCTGTATCATAGTCACTTCATCTTATTTTACTTTTAGGCATACTCCTGTGTGCAGGGTATGAAGCCAAATTGCTTATATGTTAGTCACAGCTTTTATGGGGTCATTTTAGGGGAGTTCTTTTATACTCTCTCCCTCACCCTGTACTCCCCCTACAAAGCCCATTAAAATAGTTGATTGTCCTTGATTTGTCAGGTGCAAAAGAAAGGAGCTGCATTGCTCCTGAAGATGAAAGTAGCTCAGTTGTTTGATGTGGGGCTCTGGTAGGGATACCCTACTGTCTGCTTGTGACATAAATGCAGAACACCACTCCTAAGACTGGTTTAATATCCACTTTATGCCCTGCATGCAGCAGATGACAGTTTTTTTAGACTTCTGCTTGTAGAATTGTGATGTAAGAGAGCATATGTGCATATATACAAGTATGTAACCACAGCCATATCAAATAATTCCCTCTTTGTCCACAGACTGCTTTTTCAGCTCTCCCACATGAGTCTACTAGACCTGGCTTTGAGATACTTCTTAAAGAGCACAGAGCGAGCAGGGAAAAAAGATTAAAGGAAGAATACAATCTGTGTGAAACAGTGGCCCCGACTCTAAAGAAGCAGATGATCTAAGGGAAGGAAGAGCTTCCCTTTAAACAAGAGACTCTGCATGCAATGCAAATGATCCCAGATGCAGCTGCCACTGGCAAGCAGCCACCCGCCTACAGAAGAATAAAGTTAAAGCAACAATTCCCCTGAACCCTGAAGCTCAGTGACTTCAAACAACAGAAAAAGTGACATGATTTTTTCCAGTGAACTCTTTCCATCTCTAAACTGTATGGATGACCTCGTCAGCTACAGCTGCTTACTTGAAGCTCAGCTTCTCTCAGTCCAATGCACCACAAATGGTGCTATCTGTGTATTTGTACCTAGGATGGAAAACATCTGGAGCATGCTTCCTCTAAAATATGTAAAGAGAGACGTAAAAATGAACCACAGCTTTTGCTGACATCAGCAAGCATATAGAAATCCCTTCACTTAGAGAGAAATACATGCAGAAGATGACATTAACATTGATCAGTGATCATTAGGAACTATTCCCTAATGAGGAAAATTTTACTGGCAACAAGCAATGACCATCTCAGTTATAAATATCTGCATGATTCCTAGACTTTGCCACAGTGATATGAAGTCTCTCCATCAACATGTGAGCTTATCTTTACTGGTCTCACCTGTCATATAGTGACATTGGAAAGGTCTTGGTAGACCATCTAGATATTTCATACTCTTCAACATCTTTATTAATGACATAGATAGTGGGATCTAGTGCACCCTCAGCAAGTTTACTGATGACACCAAGCTGAGTGATGCAGTTGACAGATTAGAAGGGAATTATGCCATCCAGCCAGACCTGGACACACTAAAAAAGTGGGCACATAAGAATCTAATGAAGTTTAACAAGTCCAAGGGCAAAGAGTTGCACTTAGATCAAGGCAATCCCATATATGAGTACAGACTGGGAGAGGAATTAATTGAGAGGAGACCTGTGGAGAAGGGGTTGGGGATTGTGATGGACAAAAAGATGAACATGAGCCAACAGTATGTTCTTGCAGTATAGAAGACCAACAGCATCCTGGGCTGCATCAGAAGAGAGCTGGCCAGCATGGTGAGGGAAGTGATTGTCCTCCTCTGCTCTGCCCTTCTCAGGCCCCATGTGGAGTACTGTGTCCAAGCCTGGGGCCTCCAGTACAGTAAAGATGTGGAGCTGTTGGAGTAGGTCCAGAGAAAGGTCCCAGGATGGACCCCTGTGAAACACCACTCCTCATCAGCCTCCACCTGGACTTAGAGATGTTGACAGTAGCCTCTGGCTATGATCACCCAACCAACTCCTGATCCATTGAATAGTCCAGTCTTGAAATCCATATGTTTCAAACTTAGAGATAAGATTGTGGTGCAGGATCATGTCTACATAGATGCTTAGAATAATCTCAAGCCATAGTACCTCTGGTGCTGGAAATATGGTAGTTTCAGGGAGCCTTCTCTCTACCTTATACCAACCTATATGGTCATGTAAGTCTTTACTGACTCTTTGATGAATCTCCTCAGTATATAAACACATCATTGTGTTCCCACTCAACTCCAGAGGCCACTGAACTGTGAAAGTAGGCAGCTGATGCCACTTTGATTGCTGTTCACTGAGTAGCACCTCAAGAAGCTCATACGGGCATAAGTTATGGTGCTAAAAACTTTGCAAAAGCATAGGAAGAGTGGTGCCTCTTCAAATAGCTTATAGTGCAGGGTCCAAATTCAGAAAACCACATGTTTTTCTGTGCATTCACATGTGTATCAGTGATAGGGCGGAAGCCACTTGAATGACTTTTAAAACCACAGTTTAAAGTCAATTGCAAGCTTCAGTGGTTTGATTCAACAATGAGAGGGAAAGTGAGAAGTCATGTTGGGAATTCATAAACTACTTGTGCGCTGTTTCTCACTAACATGCAGCTAGACAGCACAGTCAGTGATATCCACTTGTTAGCTGCTTATTTTTTATACTATATGAAAATGGATTTAGTGGCAAGAATAAAGGAATATAAAGCTGTAGCAGTATGGACTGCTCTGGAAAAATGTTCCACATGGAAACATCTGACAAACTGATACTTGAAACATGCAATGTGGAGGAGTAAAAACTGGCTCCAGAGAATAAAGGAACAGATAAAACTGGCAGATATTGAGTTGTAACAGAACATCAACAATGAAAAACACTCCAGTGTTTTATTTCTCTATCTGCTTTAGGGAATGTGGTGCCGTTTCCAGAGAATACTCTGCAAATAAGCTTTTAAACATGGTTATGTTAATACATTTACCTGTAAATGCCACCTATTTCCCTGCTCTTGTCTTTCCAAAAGTATGGATTTCTTACATCTCAAATGAATAAGGGGTAAACACTAAAAAAAAGTGAGATAAACTATAAAGCAAATTGAAAGGAAGCCAGCCAATAAATTTGTGGTTCCTTAAACTCAACACTCCATCAGTGTCAGTGGAAGAGGTGTGGTTTTTTTTGTGGGGATATGATATAGAAAATCTTCATTTGTTTGTGTTTCCATAGGTCCCTTCTAACTTCAACTATCCTGAGGTTCTGTGAAATGTAGGCACTGATCATCTCTGAGCTTCTGGATTCATTTTTTGCTGTCAATCCTCTTTTTGGGCATCAACAATTTCTAGTGGGTATGTTTGAATGGGTTTCTATTGCTTATGGGACTGTTTCAGTGATTTCCAGAAAGGGGTCCAATGCTCAGAGGTCAGGAGGGGAAGGAGGGACAAAACTTATGAGCGCATCTGAAGAATTTGGCTAAATGCAAAGCATTTTAGCTTGGAGTCAATCTTGTGCTCTTTTAGATATTGCAACTACAGGTAGACACCTCATATTTAGAAAAAATCAGTGAAGTGAGCACCATCATCTATTTCTGAGCTATTTATAAAACGTGTATCTAGTCCTAAATGATATAAGGCATTGGTCTACATGGCAGATAGTCGCAGTATAATTTTGCAGTTGAATTCAGCAAACAGGAATGACCCTGAAAGTGTCTAAAGTATAGGAAATTCTGTAGATTTTCCATTTTGTCTTAGATTTCTAGGATTTTCTAGATAAACTGGAAGCAGGGCTAAGATAGCTGTTGCTTCTCACACTCACGCAATATGCTGTTTATGCCTTCTATGTAGTAGCAAACATGACCTTTTTTTACTACTGTGAGAAATACTTCACTATGAATTTGTTTGCTACATGTATACATTCTTGTTATTCAGTGTACATCCTGTCTGGCTACATTAAATCTAAAACTGGTGCCTGTATGTGTTTGCAGTGAAAGCAATACTTACACAAACACAAATAAGCAGTAAGCACAGCCTGTTTTTTTATACAGGAATGTACATTCCATACTTTTACTATTCTGCATGTAGTACTCCTTGGGAAACTGTGCTGTGATATTGTGATATCTAGACTAATGACCATTTGCTTTCATAATTTTACCTAAAAATCTCTCACAGCTTTGTCAAAGAGGAAACTTTATTTTTTTCCATTAACTTTAGGACCAAGAGCTCAGTTTAAGTCTTTTTGAGGTGAAAATATCATGTTTCCACTAGAAATGTGTCCTTATCATGGATATATGTTTAAAACATTCAAGTAAGCAAATGAGCAAACCAACAAACAAGCAAGGAAACCAACAGAGAACACTAAAAATAACGGGAATCACTTTTCTCCAAATCTTAATTCTTGTCAACAGTCCCTCAACTGAAGTCTCATTCTGCCCTGGTATTCATTTGTCCCCATAGCATATCCACTAATAACCTGTTTTCTGTTGATTTTGAGCTATGGTTTTAAGTTTAATATTGGGAATATATACCACAGAAGCCATGTTTTCTGGGAGGAACAGGTAAGATTCAAAGACCAACAGCAGATGTGTGTCTCATCACAAACTGAGACAGCTGTGAGCAAATTATCAATGGAAGTGAGATGGAAAATGAGAAGCCCAGATATTTTTATTTCCTTAGATTGGAAAGGATGCAGATTTAACTGAAAGTTCAAATATGAACCGCAGCATTTTTCCTTGACTGAATTTTTGACTAGAATCTCTAGAAAGCTGGCCTATGTTATCCCAGCCTGACAGAGAAAATAGTGTCCACCTGTATGGGAAATATCCCTCAATGCCAACCCTGTCAGGAAGAAAACACTGTGCAAAGATCAACTAGAAATATGCATATATATCTGCATAGTACCTGTTAGTGATACATTGTTGTCAATTTCAAATACCAGCCTCAAATTTCGAGACTGCTCTAGGAAAAAAAAAAAAAAAGGCAACTACTCACTGAAATGTGAAAATGATTTTAATTTGGCCAAAGGACTGAAGCACTACTCTTCATACAAAGCATATCTCAGTGCTGTCATGATTAGGCAAAAAGATTTATAAGTATTATTTTCTGTCATCTGACTTTGTGACTTTGTGGTATCATCAGGATGGTGAAAGTTGCTGGCCGCCAAAGGAGAAGGAGCAGAATTTCTGTAAGGTAAGTCTTTTTTTTTTTTTTTTTTTTTTTTTGTTAATGTCTACTTTTCTGCACTGTGGCAGTCCCTCTGTACTTCAAAAGAAAATGTGAGGTTACTCTAGGAGTCCCTCCTCAAATTGCTTTTCTTGCATGTTGTCATGTTGTCATGTTCATGTGTGTTAGTGACTCTTGGATGCCCAGCCAGGTGGAGTCTGATTCTGATCTCCCCTACTGTAGAGTGGAGTAACCACGCAGAAAGAAGTTGGACTTAAAGCAGGGTAAGATGATGTTCCCACAGTGATGGCTAGTGACACATAAGTTGATATCATTCTCTGCATGAGATTTGGTACTGCACGTACTGTGGTTCAGCACAGCTGCGAGCCATCAGAAGATCTCATGGGAAGCCTCGTGGCTGTGAAATGAATTAACCTGTATTACTGCTGCACAGCAGGGCCTGTGATTAAGCTGTAATTCCTCCCAGATAGTTTTATAGTTCTCCTTTTGCAACCATCACTAATTCTAAACCATAGCTCTTCTGACCTTAACCCTCTCCAGACCCACACAGACTCCGCTGGGTAGGAATTCCCATTTTGATAGTATTTAGGAGAACTGGACACTTTCTTCTTTCCCCAGTCAATCAATTTTCTTGGAACACAAATTTATGGGAAAACTGAATTTTAGAGCAAGGGACTTGCATCTGAAACTGAAAAAGGGTTTCTTAGGAGCATATCACTTGCTTCGAAAGCTGAATTCTGTGGCAGCTTTACTGGGAGAGATAAAAGAGGTTTTAGCTTTGGGCGCTAAGGAAACTATGTAGTATTCAAACACTTTAGGACTCTGGTCAAGCTCTTTGTTAGATATCCAAAGGAAATACTGTGCTATGCTAAATGTAAAGCCTCTAAAAGCTTTTCTTTTGGTGAGATCTTTCAAAAAGGATAGCTCAAACAATCCATAAGAATCATAATGTCAAATGAATTTCATGGTAGTGATAGATCTAACATTGCTTTTTAAGGCTTCTCCATAAGCCAACACTAATGAAAATTTCTGAAGTTCTCATGGGAGGCCACCGACTTTTATATTTCTTTTTATATTTCTTTTATTTTTTTCATAGAAAGGACTATTTTTTCAGACACTTCTGCTTTAGGACTTTTTTTCCCCTGCATTGCTGGGACAGGCTGGTCTTGTTGCCAAGACTCTGAAGTCTGAAACTGTTCATTTACTTCATAACAATAGATGACATCTTCATTGTTGCTATGGGAGTTACAATCTTCACACAATAGCTGGGGTCTGAGAGTATAAAGGTTGCATTGAAAAGTGTAAGTAAATCCCCAGTAACAATATATTTTTAAAAAGAAATTAAAGCGCAGAATAAGTGGGCTCTGCATTGTGAGATCTTCAAGTATAGGAACTTTATGAATAAAATATTCAGATTTTCTAGTCTCATCATCTCCCTCAAGTACCCTTGAATCTTCAAAAGCTTGATCAATAGGCTTCTTTTTTGTACAACAGACATTTCCTTTTCTGCTGTCTGTCAGCTTTTCTTCTTAATTGTGTAGCTAAAGGTTAGAAATTTCAGCTGAAGGCAAAAGAAATGAGCCTAATAAGCTAAATGAAGGTACTTCTCTTCTTGGACTATCCCCACTGTGTAATTACTGATAATTTGAAAAATGTGCCTGAGCAGAGCTTTCTTCTTCCTAATGATTATGTTTTTGCTCAGCTATCCCATGTGGAACAGTATGTTACAATACTGGCTTTAGTTCTAGGCAGCTTAAAATTGTAAATGTAGGTGGACACATCCAAAACACTGTGATGACTCCAATGATGTCTCCACATTTCCTCTAAAAATGTGATGGTAAGCATTTCTGTTTGCTGGTTTTAACAGAAGAATAGGTTGTTTAGAGTTTTTTTCTGCTGCAGTAGAAACTTTTCTGAGCATTTGAAAATTTCACTAATGTTCTACAGTATTCAAATGGAAAGGATAAAATGCATAAAGGAGAAGCAGGGGTGCAGTGCCAGCAGCATCAGTGTGCCAAGCCTATGTACCAGCAGATACTAACTGGTTGGACAAACAGCTTGTGACAGATGTCTGCTCTGAGCAGATCTCTGCTGTGTAAGCACAGTTGCATCACTGGTATCACAGGAAATCCCTCTTCTTTTTTTTTTCTTCACAAGGTAGTCAGATGCTCATAAAGACTTGATTATTAATTTTGATAATCATCTAGGAGATCATTGAGTTCTAGCACATATTTGTCCAGGCTGTAATTTATGCTCTTTTTTTCTGTTGTTATAGTAGTCCGACAAAACAGTCTTAATGCAAGTATTAGTGCCCTCCAGTGCAGGTCTGAAGACAACAGTATGCTTTCTTAACTGGTGCATCATCAGTATTTTCCCAGTGTGGCTTACTGCAAATAATGCCTGAATTCATACATCCTATGCCAACAAGCCACTGTTTCTCATTGCAATAATTCAAACTTCAGAATTAAATCCAAACTCAGTGACATTTTACAAGTCACATAGTTCCTAAGAGAGAAGAATAGTTGCCTTGGTGAGGCAGTCATAGCCACTTTTCAGTCGTGGGGTCTTGAGTTTATTATGTTCTTGAAAATCTTTCTGATTTTACCTTCAGGTGTCACTTGCAGATCACCCACCATTCATGTACTGTGAAAGATCCTACTTATTGTGCTACAAATAATAAGAGGTCTTCCCTCGATGTCAAGAATCTTCAGACTTTCACAGGACTGAGGTCTGTTTAACTAATTCTCAGAAAGAAAGACAATGCTGTTCAGGGCAAGAGAGTCACCTGCAACTTTGCACAGGTATATCTGTAAGATGAAGTAGTAAAAAGTTGCATGGAGGTTACCGCTTGTGTCTGTTTGTCTCTTTAAATCCTTATCAAGTGCTGGGAGTAGAACAGCCTCAAGAGATTCTGGGAGACTTGTGATGAATTCACCAGAAAGGGAAGGAGGGTAACTACTCTCCTCCCAATGCCTTGAAAGGCAAACCATCCAAAGTCAAGTTAAGCCTTGCCCAGACTAAATCCTTGGATCCCAAATACAAAGGAATAGACAAACGAGGAAAGAGAATTTATGTTGTACAAACAATTATTAACAAGGCTGAACAGAGAAGTATGTCAATGGCAAATTGGTTGGTTACCAAGTTGTCCTAAAAAATTTTCTGAAACTCTTGCCTAGAGATCTACAGTAAAATAGGTCTTTTCACTGATATGAACACATACGATCAGAGAATCATTAGGTTTGGAAAGTTTTTGACGTATTTTCAAGGTTTTATTGAAGTGGAAAATTTCACCTGGGTATCAAAAAGTTTTGAATATTTCAAAGTCCAAATGAAACATTTAGGCAGTGAGAGCAGAGAAGAAAGGAATTCACACGCCTTCCTGGCAATAGGAAATAGTATACAGCAGTCTTGGCGCAGCCCAGAGGCTAGAGAGGGAAACAGAAAGGATTCTGGTATTCAGGGATTGCGGGAAACAAGCAAGAGGCTGGAGAAGCATGCAGAAATCCAGCGAGAGCACCTGAAGATGATAGGAAATGAAAAGTTGTTTTTTTTTTTTAATTCTGAAATTTTACTGAAAGCACACAGGATATTACACCACAAATTCAAAGTAAATTGTCTGCAGGGTTTCTTGAGTTAATGTTCCAGAATTTTCTTACAGAAGCCATTTAGGTCCAGTGGAGCTAAATTATATGGTCCCGTTATATGTTTAAATAAAAGGAGGATGCCTATACAGACTCAGCTTTATCAAGCAGTGTCAGTGACACTTATTTATCACTTTTCTTCAAATTGCTTTTCATTCTCAAAGATAACAATTGACTTCCCCAGATAACATCTTATCTCTTCAAGATAGGATGTTTTTCGGTCGGTTGTGTTTGAACTTGTGTGTACACTAACTTCTGCTATCTTCCTGGAGCCTTCACATGGACACAGTAGCAAGACCAGTTCACAAAACCTTTATTAAACATTTTTACTGGAATAACTCAAATGTAGTAACTGAAGGATGAGGTTAGTAGACGCAAGTAGGGACAGGGAAAGATAGGCAATGAAAGGGTAGGGGTGAAATCTTTTGTTCAACATACCATGAAAAGAAACGTACCTGAAATAGAGAAGGCAGGATTTTGAGAATCCTACACCTAAGCTTCATGCTTTTGGTGTAATAGTTTGAGTTCTTTTCATTGTCTGTGTACACATAATGACCAAACACCATTATATAAGACAGGAAAAAAAAAAAAAGACTATTAAATTCTATGGGCTTCTCGTTCAACTCTTCAATTAGTTGTCTAGGAAGCAGATTTGCCATTTGCCACAACCTTAAATACTTCCTACAGGAGCTCCAAATAACTGCACATATATTATGACTCTTAACCGACAAATAACTTGCTAATAATTACTTATTTTCAGGAATTTTTTATCTTTTCTGTATCCTCTTGCAAATTACAGCTTTTTCAGTGTTACATTTCTACTGTATTGCTTTAGGACCACAAACTCCTTGCTTTGCCTAAATGTAGCTAGTCTTGCTTGGTGATGGCCCAGAAAAACAACAGAAACATAAAAATAAATTTGGGCAGACACATGAGGACTGAACATGATGGTATACCTTCTGTCTCTGTTCTTCTTCTTCTTCTTCTTTTTTTTTTTTTTGGCAGACAAAGCAACATAAGTTTTGTTTTGTTTTTTGTTATTTCTGACAGAAATTGTGTTTTTAATGTAGCTAATGTAATTACTTTTAACATGTCCATTCATAGTCATCTGGCAGCAGAGTGTGGGGATTTTCTTTTTTTACAAGCAGAAGATTAATAGTATTTTGGTAGTTCTTCCTTTGCACCAACTTCATGGTGTTCTCATCAAAATATTTACTGAATATAGCAAGAGTAATGTTACTGAAATCTTTCCTGAAATGTGCAGACACATCTTTGGCGTAACCAAACTTCTATTTTTTTTTCTGTGTTTTTTTTTTCTTTTTT
>PPHD01001561.1:18265-30854 GCA_002909625.1 Bambusicola thoracicus | reverse complement strand
TTCTATGGATGGACGTTAGAAGCTGGACTGTTGTTTTTATTATATTTTTTTGGTATGCTGGAACACTGCCATGGCAAATTGATGCAGGTGCAGTATAATTGTGTCAAAAGGCCCCAGTTATATCGGGTATTTGATCTGCAGGTGGTGCTAGACAATTAAATCACTATGTTACCTTAACTATGTACAGGCACATCAACTCTTGATGGGTTAGAAGAAGGGAGACCCGTTATATAAAATGGTTCTCAAAATCAAGGACATGTTCATATGTTTATTAAAATTTGCCTTGACTGAAAAATAATGGGAACTAACAACCCTACCTTTGCAGTAGCCTCCTCTGGTATTCAAAGACTAAGTTTGTTCTATGAAGTTATTTTCCTGACCAGATTCTGGACCAAAACTTGTTCCATCTGCCTTTTCTCATAATAAGGATTCTCTAACAGGTACTTCTCTTTTAGCTAGTTATTCAGCATTTTTAGGATTTAAATAGCTATGACTAAGCTTTTAGGTTAGTTCTACTTTATGATAAATGGAGAAGCTTACAATGGTTTTAACTTAGAACACTTACTACTTCAGTCAGTCCATTTGGGATCCTTCACATAATCAACTGCAAGAATTGTGTGAAGTCTGTTTTAGTTCACAAAAAGCCATGATTCCGTTTAAAATAACACCGAGGACTCCAGTTAGGAAGAGATCAAAATAAGGGGATAAAACTGTAGCAAGATCTACAGAAACATTCTAATGCATAAAATCTACCAGTCCATAGGAAATTAGGATACACAAGATTTTTAATTGGTTCTTGGATCAACTATATAAATGTATCAATTTACTGTATCTCTTTTCTCTTTAAATTGTCTAACTGTAGAGAATAATTTAAAGCAGTATGAATACATAGCAACCCTGTATGAGTTATCTACAGAAATCCATCAAATTATATTATTGGAATGATTTTCTTGAGCAGCAGACAAGGCTGCAAGGGGAAGTCACCAGGCTGAGATGTATTCAACAGAGAGAGGCTGATGCCAGGTATTATGTGGTGGCACAGACAAACCGACTGTCCTGTTTTGGGGCCCAGACAGACGAGGAAGATAAGCACACTTCCCATCTGACAGAGTGTAAACGTTTGCAGCATGAGAGAGAGCGGACATTTGTTTCTGCCCAGGGTAAAATGAGAAGACTCCCCCTTACTTCTGAAGTCCCACTAATCAATAGATTTCAAGCTCTGGTGTAGGAGAGAAAAGAAGGTGTGGATAACGGCTCAGAATCAGAAAGGAGCGATCACATTAGAATGATCTAAGTGAGGATTTGAGTTATGACTGATGCTGCTAACAAAAGGCTTATTAACTGAGAGGCATTGAGTCACCCATCTGCTGCCTGGATAACATCTCTAGAGAGGTTTGCTGCCTGCTAGGAGCCCACACTGTGGGCACCAAGAAGAGGATATTGGGACAGCTGGATGACTACTATCCTTTCCTGGTCTTTCAAGCTGGGTCACACAGTGCTCCCAGGGAATAAGACAATACAAAAAAATACTTTGTGTCCCTTGGGTAGATGTTGAAGGGATCGGGAGAACATCTCCTCAGTCCTCCTGGCTGGAGACTGGGATCCAGGCAGAAGGGAGAAAAGGAATCAGTTGAATGACTGACTGTATGGTTAGTGTCATGTCAAAGACAATGGGTTCTATGATCCTTCAGTAAACCAGGAATACTGATCAGGAGGGGCAAGAATATACAAGGCAGTTAGTTGGCTGGGCTCATCAGGGCTTTAAACTAGAGCTGGTGTGGGATGAGTATGCACTGCTGAGTGGCACAGAGACAGGAAACACTGTCACTTTATGAAGCAGCAGAAAAAAACCTCAGATTTTCCTCTAGGTTTTGGGAGGGCTTCTCTATGAAGGTAGTTTCTGGTGGATCCCATCAGCAGCCATCAGTCCAGGTGCTGAGTAAATCACCCCACAGCTGAAAAAGCCAAAATTGCTGTGGAGGCCCCAGCCTCTTAGCCATGTATTTTATCAGATGGGTTTTCATGGCCCTCTCAGTATCCCTCCCTGCCACTGAAGGGATAGAGGAAAATATGACCTGTACTCCCTCTCCGTCCACCAACTGCTCAGTCTCATGAAGTCCTTTATGCTAGCCTTCAGTCTTCTCTCAGTGACTTCACTGCTGCAACGCTGAACTATCAGTAATGGATAAGAATCAGGCAAACCAGACTAAGGAGTCGCCTGGTAATGTCCCTCACCCGGGCACCAGGGAGGCAGCACACTTCCTTACAGGTAGGGTCTGGGTAACATATAGGGGGCCTCTGTTCCTCTCAGAAAGAGCTACCCTTCTTTCCTTTCTGGCTGAGGCAGTCTTGAGGTTTCTTACAGTGATGCCCACAGCCTGGGGAACATACATTCAGAATAAAAACTCTGTCTGCAGGTGCAGGTACATGGAGATGCGATGGGACAGCCTACGTGACTGGAGAAATACAGGCCCTTTGGAGACACAAACCAGGAAGTGGAGAAGTAGTTCATGCGAGCCCTTTATGTGACAGCAGTGGGAATGGATGAAACTCTGCCTGGGGATGGGCAGGGCAGCAGCTGAGAGTTTGCCAGGATTAGTGAGTACACCACCGTACGAGCTGCTTTGGAATGGGTGTCTGCTACAGACCACCTGGCCAGGGACGGTAAGTAGATAAGGCTTTCCTCCGACAATTACAAGAAGCCTCATATTCACAGGTCCTGGCCCTCATGGGGCCTCACTTAAGCCACCCTGATAACTGCCAGAGGGACAAACCACCAAGGAACAAGCAATCCAGAAAATCTCTAAAGTGCCTTGATACTTTCCCAGCACAGGTGATCATGGAGCACTGAAGGGAAGGAAACCTGTGCCTGGCACTCATCCCTTCTCTGTGTGTGCTCTTCTACCTCAGCAACATACTAGCTACAATTGCCCTTCTACTTGGCTCTTGTTACCATGCTCAGTGCTCAGGTATTGCATTTTACTTGAGAAAGTATTTCTCAGCGTTGTGGCTCCAAGTGCAACAGCTACCCAATTAATAAAGTTGTTTACACACGTAGTTTTGCAGCCACCTATATGTATATTCGTTCTGCCCTCCAGCCTTTTATCCAGAGCAAACTATCTAGGGAGAGTTTGTCTCATAATTTAGGGGGATATTAGATGGTATGGGCTTTCTACAGAGCTGGAGTTCTCCACAATGGGTTCCTACTAAGATTGTGACTGGTGTCATCTCTGATCCGTCAGGCACCTGTATGATACCTCATTTCTAATCCTCCAGAAGGTAACAGGAAAGAGAAGTAGATGTGTAATGAACCATCACTACCAATCATATTCAATCATGTTTCCTCTTAAATAATACAGGTTCAAAGATGCTTTAGTCAAATGCTGAGAAATATCCCTTTTTGATCAAAGTCTGCTTCTCATAACTGGAGTTAGTATTTGCTCACAAAAATCATCACTTGGAGTGTTTGCATGGAAAGTAAATTTCTGTCTTACGTGGCCAGTGTAAACAAAGCTACAGTTCTTTCTTCTCATTTCCTTCATAATAGGCGGTGTTGTGTGAAACAAATGCATGCATAAGCACTTTATTTTTCTTTATTAAAAATTCTGAATTTCCAGCTGAGCGGTGTATTCAGTCTCTGTTCTCTTCTCATAATCTAGTACTTAGCTGAGTTTAAATATTGTGTGTATGGCTTGTATTGTAATTTGAATAACATGCCAGATCTGCAGAATAAGGATTCTCCCCTGTGCCTCATTACTATGAAGATACTGAAATAAAATGTTCAATAAAGACATTTTCTAGCTTTCCTAGTACACTTCACATTGTTCTGGTTAGGCCCGGTGATTGAAAGTGGAAACTATACTCTCTCAGGTCTCCAATCTGCCAAAACACTGCTGTTTGTAGCACCATCCTGCTGCATTATTTACACTGCCACTGGAAAAATAAGGCCATATTTGCCTTGTTTTGGCACTTCATTGTTTAGAATTTCTGTCCCACATAATAGAAGATATAAAAATAATGCCAGAAATTTTAATTCCTTATGCTGCAGAACAAGGTCATCCTACGAAGCTATCTGGAGTTTTGACAGAGTATGTTGTGTACAGCATTTGATTAAAAGTGCCTCTTAAAGATAAACAAACACCTCCCTACCCCACTACTTTTGTTTAATCCCAGTCCTGAAGTGGACTGGTGCAGATGTCTGCACTGAATTACAGTCCACGCCCGGTGAAGGACTGGCTAGCAACCTCTGCCCAGTAATCTCAGCTATTCCAAAGGGTTTAATGGCAAACTTAGTAAAGTTGGAGTACAGTGATAAAGACAATCTCTTTCCTCAGCATTTTCTAAGTGTCTGTATCATTTCACATTGATTATAGTGGTGTGAGACTGGCCGAGGTTTCCAAACTTGTGTTCAGGAATCATTCTAAACTTTCTTCTCTTTTGGATGCTATGATTAGTTTTGGCCAACATGCACTAGGCTGTAGATAGTACTTCCAATAATTGCCTTATTATACCTTAAGTTAAGCTTGTAGCAGAGAAGGAGGAGAAGCACCTTGCAGTCCCCAAGATGGTAATAGCTGAACATCAGACTGCAAGGCCAGCCATCCTTCTTGTCTCTCTAGGCCACAGCACTGTACAAAATCCTGCAGGTCATCCCTTGTAACCATGGTGCATGGCTCCCAGGAGCAGAGTCAGGCTCAGGAACTGATGTGTGTGACACTGCCCCTTGGGCTTCTGGTCCCCAGCAGGTAATGGTGACTAAAAGCAGCAGGTAACTTCTCTCTTCTGGGCCTGGGTTTTTGTTGCCCTGTATTCAGTCAAATAAAACTAATTGAAAGAATGGTTCTTTCTGGAAATTTCAAACTAGAAGTTTTTTTTTTTTTTAAAAAAAAAAAGCCACGGTTTTAAGTAAAGCAAACTGTGTCCTGGAGAGTATAACAGTGAGGGCCAAGACCTTGGACTTATCCTGACCCTGCTGTTGTGCAATGAGTCATTGGCACTGGCATGCTCCCTGCTCCTGTGCAGTTGAATGGATAGCTAAGTGGCAAGTTGATGTTCCCCAGGGCATGGTGGTCCTGTGAGCTGTGGTTAGTTGTGGTTAGCTGTGCTTAGCACTGTCCCCCCTCTGCACAACACAGCCTTCTCTGAGGGGAATGAGGTAAGGAGTTAGTGGTGGCATTTGGTGGTCTTGAAAGAGGTCCAGGCTATGGGGAGCAGCTCACAGACACAAGCAACAGGGTTTTCTTGAAGGGAACCCTAGGAGCCAAATTGCCACCTGTGCTCTCAAGTAGAAAGTTTTGCTGTCACTGGAGTGAGAAAGAGTCTTAATATTTTCAGAAACAGAAAATTTTCCACTCACTGAAATGCTGCATTACCATTATTTCTTGGTTTTGTTTCATTTGTTTGCTTTAGAACTTTTTTTTCAGCTGCAGCAGTTAATGAATATGAAAGAGATTGTATCTGTGTTGATTCATCTGGCCTCTTTTATAAAGTGCTCAAGTCAGCTTTAGTAGCTGAAAATGCAGCCATTTCTCTCCAAATACAGATGGTATCATAGCCGATAAGTCAAATTAAGCCTGAACAAGCAGCCCTAGACTACAATTCAGATAGTTTAACAATCAGTTTTAAAGACGTATAATACCACAGTGGGTACTGTTCCCTATTATCTTGATGTGCAATGATTTACATATTTCCTAACCACTTATCATTAATAACATAGACACAGAAGATCCCAGTCAAAGAATTAGAAAGAATGTTAGGAGCAGAGTTCCCAGCAGTGCCAGGGGGTCTCCATATAAAAAGGAAAGAAACTATAGAAAGTGGTTTTGTATTACTCTAAGACTATGTACTGACATTCATCCAGCATGCTTGCTTATTTCTTCCACATTTTTCCTTTCTTTTTGAAATTTGTTTTAATATAGTACGCTTCTGATATAGTATCATTAGTATGGTGAAGGACAGGTACAGAACTTGTCCATCTTTAATGTGGCCAGCTTCTCAGCTAATTCCTTTCTGCTCCCCACTAAATCAAGTGTGTGATCTTACCTGTTTGTCTATTCCAAGCAGCTGTTTTTATTGTTCAGGAACACAAGAAAATGTTTGAAATACTGATAGACTGAAATTTAGAGAGTTTTAAGCTCAACTTGTAATACGTAGATGCCTGTATGAAGAGATGCATGTTTCTGTAGGTAGGACAGCTAGGATGCAAAACTGCATGTTGTTTCAAGAAATTCAAGTACTCGCCACAAATCTAAACCTACCTTTCCCTCACTCTCTCTCTTTTTTTCCTGTCCCTTTTGCTCTGTTTTGCCACGACTGGTCCTCACCACTGAATAATTTGTGAAAGCCGTAAACCTTTACTATGTTAAGGTGTATATACCTCCACAACCTGTGGCTGCCAGCCTGAGACCCAGCATGCACATCAGATAAGGCCCTTCACCCGCTAAAGCAACAAATGCACTCTGCCTCTCATCTCACGTTTACCTGAGCTACAGGTCCTCTGTGGGCTCATGATGTGTGAGCAGCACCTACTTCAGTCAGTACCAGGCCAGCAGCAACAGCTCAGAGGGAGCAGAGCAAAGCATGAATGTTGCAGAGGTGTTACACGTGTCTGCCTGCAGCCTCTGGGCTGCTGCTCCTGTGTGCTGTTCTGTGAAAGACTGGCCAGGCAGGCGAGCAGCCTCAGCACAGCCATTAGGCATGCACAGACTCTCTGTCACTGGGAAAACCAATCCAGAAATTCTGCATCTCAATTCTCTGCATGACAAACTGTGAGACAATTGAAATAACTGCTGTTCTCTAGGTTCTCTCTCTCCCTCCTACTAGTAGATCTCAAAATTGTTTGAAACTGTTTAAGGAATTATTGACCTTGAATGAGGGAGGAGAGGGAAGAGCTTTAAATTTGGCTAGTCATATTATTTGTAGGTAGACTGGATAGGTAAAACTTTCGCATAATCATCATCATTATTATTATTATTTTGTGAAAATGAATCATTTATTTTCACTGTTTGCTCTCTAAGTGCTTCCTGTAAATAGAAAAAAATACCTCAGGAATAGAGATGTGTTCACTGTTATACCCTTATTCAGCATGGCAACACTGTTAGACACTACCCCTCAAAGGTTTTACAAGCATTAAGCTCAGTTCCACAGAGGTGCAGAAGTAAAAGCTGTCCTCCTGTCCTAGTGAATTACAGCGCATAGGTGAGGTGGAACATGTCCTCAAAGCACATGTGAGTAGGAACATGTACCCAGAGGACAGGTGAGCTGGAGCACGTCCCTGGAGAAGATGTAAACTGGGAGGTAGCTTTCTTTACCATCTCCGAACAGTACACCCACTGCCTCAGTATGGGGCTTTGCCCCCATGTCTCATTTGCCTACCTGCACCAAAAGGGTCACAGCACATGCTCTGCAGATTCCTCTCTGACACCAGGATCAAATGACTGCCAAGGATCTGGTGAAATTCCCTGAGTGCAAGGAGCTGCAGGACTTGGTCTGAAAGCACATCCCTGAGCTCCGGGATCTTCCTTGCTCTCCAGGAGTCTGTTTGTGCTGCAGACTTTCCCATGGAAAATATATGGTGATGTCACTTAGCCACAGACCTGGTGACTGGGGAATACCTAATAGGGCAGGTGGGAACTGAATAGCAGTAATGCAGCTCTTGGGGATGATCTGTTTTCTTTCCTTTAACAAGGAGAACAGACAAACAAAATAGCTTATTAATATTCAGAGCTGGGGCAAATCTCTGATAGTGGTGCTCAACAATTAGTAGAATAAAAAAAGAGCAAATAACCCCAACTAAGTCTGAAATAGCTTTTCTGTACATTTCTGGCAAAAAATTGACCCTGCTCTACACAGTGCCTATCACAAATGGCTGTTTCTTTTTGTTCCTTTATTCATTATATAAGTAGTCTAGATGTGGACATAACTCCAGAGAATATTCCTGAGTGATTATTCGTTTCTAAACATAACCATGCTCTCATCCTGCAATAAACTGTAAAAACTAACAGCAAGCTGTTCACAAACCAAACAATGGCATTAATTTACATAAAGGGATAAGCAGTTAATAACTGGTTCATGATGGCTCATGCAGACACTTTCATGATACAAGACAGTCCAGCAAGGGATTTCAGCACAGCACAATGCAGACACGGCAATTGCACCTAGCCTGTCCCTTTGCATTTTAATTTTTCTCTTATTTCCTCATCAGTGGTAATCAGGAAAACAAAATGGAAGAAGTTGGTGACTTCATTTAGAGACAAAAGTATGCTTGTCCCACTAAGCTGTAACTAATCACTTATTATATCCAGGCCATATCTGGTCATGGTTATGAAACTGCTGTGGGCTTCTTCAGAGCAGGATCTTGACACTACAGCTCATGATAACTCAACAGCCTGTCAAGATCTGACAGTGGCTTTTGATGTACATACTATACTTTCCTAAATCATTTCAAACCATTCTAACCCATTCCCAAGTGATATGGTAAGTCTACTGAAACTCAGTCTGAATTCCTTTCAGCTCTTGTTTAATGGAGGCTCACCATGTTCCCCTCATATCCTACACTTTTAACAACACATTTAAAAATAAGATGTCATTAACATGATGCAATTGTATTATTACATGCATTTGTTTTAACAACACTCTTTAAGTTGCCTATTAAGATAAATAGGTCTTGCAGTGTTCCTTTACCCTATATAAAGCTTGAGCCACTCACTACCACTGAATGTCATAAATCTTTTAATATAAATTAATATAAATGAAGTAAAATATGTGGTTTTGCTTAAATTGTCAAGTGAAAGGGAAGTTAGATCATTTGTTTTTAAGCTGTGACACAGCAGTGCATATGAGACTTTTGGAGATGCTGTAGGGCAAGTTCTGGTTCATGCGTTCTTTGTTCTGACCACAAAGTGGAAATGTGGATAACTTTCAGTTTTAACCAACTTTCAAAGATGCAGTTGCTATTAAATAGTGTTAAGCAACACTTGTGTGATTGAAGTCGCCTCCTTATCCTCGCATTGACCATCCTAAACTTTCCTTATGTGTTCCTTTCATTTCAGACCTGTGCCGTCTTACAGTCCACATACCTCCCTGATCTCCAGGATGTGAAGAGGAAGGCCTCCTGGTATGTGAGATCAAGTAGACGTCAATGTGCTGAGGTAAATTTTTATTAATATTTTCTACAGCAGGGAGGATGAAACAGAAACACTTTCACACAGTCCTGTATAAAAAACTCTTTTTTTTTTTTTTGTAGGTTTACTGAGTATTTTCCTTTATATTTTTCATGATTGCTGTTTGTTGTGGACAGTGAATAATTTGATGGGATTTCTTTTATTTTTTTATTTTTTTATTTTTTCCAGTAAGCAAAAATCTACAGAAAGTTAAATTTTCTCTTTCCTGTATTCTTAACTGTCTTCTCTAGGAATCACACAGAGCTAAACCAGAACAAACATTATCATGTGCACTACAGACCCTTTCCAACCTTTTTTCACTCAATTGAATTTGTAAATATTATTTTCCATTAGTCATACAAGTTTCTGAATCAAGTTTCTGAGTACTGAGGAAGTAAAAAAAATTGTTTTTTTTTTACAGCAGAGGGAAGTAGGGAAGGTGGAGAATAAAATGAGAAATCTATGGCAAGAATGTGAAATTAGGGACCTGAGAAAACAAGAAATTGCATGAAAACCACTCTGCTCTTAATTTACTTCAGTTGAAGAGTAACAGCCATGAAAGCTATTCTGTGGATGGATATTCCCTCTATAACTCAAGTAACTGGGATCAAGCCAGCATTAATTTTCTTATCCTAAATTCTAAAAGCATTCTCTACTACTTCTGCCTTGTAGCCAGAAGCACCAAGGGAGAATACTTTTCTGCCTTGCTTTTTCTTTTAAGATCAAATTTAATTAGGTGGAGGATAACTCAAACAAAACAAAACAAAAACCCACAAAAGAACAAACAACAATAAAAAAAAACCAACCCAACTTGTCCTGTAAATCTCCTGTGAATGGAATAAAATTGTGGTTGATGGGGCACAAAACAATTCAAGAGCATTGGGTCTGGTTCTACTGATATGGCATGAACAGATTATATCAGTGTTCTGACTGTAATTCTGAGGGTGAGTAGCCATGATGGTATGAGTGCCCTTTTCTGAATTAAAATGAGCTATTTTGAAAGTGAAATAGACCTAGTCTTTACCTTAGAATAACCAAAACATTAGTTCTCTTCCACTGAACGAAATCAGGACAACTTTATCACTTAAATGCAAGGGAAAACTGTGTATTACTCTCTCAAGTACACAAATACTTCAAACTGAAGTATCCAACAAATCCTTACTGTGAAAACATTATTTCAGATTGTTGACTAGATCTTAAGTTAGGAAGCCGAGGTGTGAAAATGGAAAGTAATCTGTAACAAAAATAAAGTAATAGCAGGTGGTTATAATTTTGGAATGTGTTTTGTTGCAGAAAAAAGCAGCTTTGCTTGATGTCATGTCACTGAGAAGTAACAGTACATGAAGCATTTTACAAATACTCTTGCCAAAACATTAAAACTTAGATGAAACCAGATCTGAAATAACTGTAATGATTTCATTAGAATATTATTTTACATTCAAAATAAAAACAAGATTAAAGTGATATGAGTAGTTGATGACATCCTTGATTCCAGATAGTTTTTATAGAGCACTGGTCATTTAATTTCACAAACACATCTTAAGTAGCTAAAAATAGCTTTTACAAAATCTCACCTCTTGTTTTGTTTTTTTTTTTTCCCCTGAAAGTATATTCTGCTGCTTTTAAAATATAGGCAGGCAATAATATATTTTTTATTAATTTCAGATTTCTGAATGAGGATTTCTCAATTTATGTGTTAGTGACTGACGTCATCTGATGCAACATTAAAACATCTGTGACATTAACATGTTGACATTGCATGTTGTTGACAGTGAACTGTGTTTGCTTTGTTGTAACATCAGCTGGGGCTGTTTGGCCATCACTAAACTCCAGTGGCTTGAGCTCCCTTCTGATGGTAAGCACTCTTACACAGTGGCCTTGCAAACAAGGCCATACACAGAAAGACAATGAGCAACAGTACCGACACTCTCGCTGGAACAGATTAATGACCACAAATCTGTTTCAGACTGGGAGGCTGCTAGCAGTACAACAGCTGAAAACCAGTTGAGCATGCACCTGAAAAGCAACATGCAACTATAAGTCAATCATCTTGCTCCATAAATAGCAAGCAGTCTTGTAGCCCCTTTCTTCATGGCAGAGAGATGCATGACAGGATCTCCCTTTGAGTAAGGATGCTTATTAAGGTTACACCTGAGCAGAGATCCCTTATATCCTGACACCAGGATGCCTTGCCAGTATAGAGTCTCAGTGAGTGAGTAACTTTTAATCTTTATCAGCTCTGCTATGATCACATCTTTGATTGTAAGGACACATTCTGTCTGATACAGGGAGAACAGTAAGATGCAATATTAATATTTTGCTATAAAACATGAGAAGAGTGTGATATTTGTTTTCAGGAAAAAGGTAGATTTCATTTTTCAGTAATGCTAGGTATTTTAGAAGAGAAGAGAAGCCACCACTGCTACTCCTAACCAATACAACTTCTTTATCACATGGTGACTGTCTGACATGCTAAGCTGGGCTCTATCAAATCTTAGTTGATATAAAAGAAACTGAATCCATTACTTGTCAGTAGGCATATGTGTCAGAGTTGTTAAGCTCTCTTGGCTTACCCTAAACTCTTCAAAGAGCAGTATTTCTCAGTCTACATCAGAACTGCTGTTCACTACACAGAAGTGAATTGACAGCCTCCTGGTTTGCATTAACATCCATATCTGCTGTGTACTTTGAGGTTTAGAATATCTTTAATATCATGAGCACTGGAGTTGAAGTCAGTTGAAGTCAGTGCTTTTGCAGTAATATCTCAGTCACATGAGCTTCTGTAAACTTGCAAGCAATTGTTTTAAAGACCACGGGTAAAGAAATTCTAAGAAACACTTCTTCCTGGGCAAAAGGCAGGGGACAATATGTTCTGTAGCACAGCTGATGACTCAGCATTTATGAACTTTATTGTCACACTTGGTGAAATTCACTACATCTGTTCATATTCATCAGTGCATTTAGTTTTTTAGAAAACTGTTGCTTACTTTTCTGCTGCCCGTCTCCCAGTGTGAGACCCTGCAAAAGTAAACAGTGTATGATGGCATGAAACCAAGCATCTTCCATGTGAGCATACGTGTTCACTTTTTTCCAGCCACTGTGGTCCCAGTACTTCCTTTGTGAGTTTGACAGGCTGACTTGTAAGCCAGAACAGTGTCATTCTGTAGTTGCAAGCAAATTCCATCGGCACATAGCTCCTTTGCTTTCTGCTCAGTGTTGCTCTGGCTCCAAAAAGAAGTTAGTCTCTATCTTACAGTGACTATTGTTTCACGTCTGAAATAAATAGTAACACTACTAGGAACATGATTTGTGCTTTTGCAACTGTAAACTCTTTTGCAAAGCCCTTTTAGAGCTCTCAGTGTCTGTGGTTGTCGTAACACCAATGAACAAATACGGCCTATCTTCTCTACTGCTTCAACTCCGCTCAC
>PPHD01001561.1:0-17419 GCA_002909625.1 Bambusicola thoracicus | reverse complement strand
TTTTTTTTTTTTTTTTTTTTTTTTTTCTCTAGAGTGTTTTTTAGGACTATTCCTTTATTTTCTTTTAACCTAACATAATCTCCCATGAATAGTTGAGTATCTTATTAGTAACTAACTGCATTTGCCTGATTTCACACAATGGCAGAAATCCCAGCTGTTGAACAGATTCTTAAGTAAACAGAAACATGAAAACCATGTGTGTTTCAAGCAGGTAAATATTTTGGAGAAAATGTCAGCATAAAAGAGATTTAAAACAGCATCTCTTCCCTTTAATTAATATAAACCATTGCATGTTTTGCAAACCTAGGCGAAACTCCATAACCTTAGTTCAATCGAAACAACCACGATTTGAGCGAACAACGTGACTGAGTTTATATAGCAAGATTTGGGATGGAAAAGTACTTTAAAAGTCAGGAAGAACAGTTGTGCGCTGGCATCATGGTGAGATGAGAGGGGAAAACATAATGTATGGGACTGTTACCATGAATTATACTTCTTTTCACAAATCCTTATTGATTCAAGCTATAATTACATGCAGGTAAATTATGGTATAGAGAAAGAGAACAGATCATTAGATCTACTACATCTGGTAGGTAATTAAAATTAATGTAATAGAGTGAGCCTGAAGCTGTCAGAACTAGGCTTACATCTGTAAGGTTTGATCAAATACATTGTTAAGATGGAAAACAGTATGAAGAACTAATGCACTGCCAGTATTTAAACAGTAGTGGCTATAATCTGTGCTGAAAGAACTTAACGTTTCTTACGGATGACAGGGGAATTTCTTAACTTGTTTGCCCTTTGAAACAAGCAGGTCTCCCACAGACAAGGAAGGTGCTTTGCTTCTTAGTAAACTTCTAGGAAGACAATTTGATTGTCAAGGTCTATTCTTTGCTCTTGAAAAACAGAGGCAGATAGAACTCTATGGCTTCAAATAGGTCGGTGAGAATGGCCATAGCTGGGGAGCTAGTAGGAAAGACCTAATGCTGAGAATCTGGGGCTTCTACTGCAGTTTGGGACATCCTATCAATTAACAAATATTTGTGAGCTTCCATAATTCTTAGGTGAAGTAAAACTGTTGAGGTACTGCAGAAGCCTGTGCAAGTTCAGAGAAACTCCATTTGGTTAGCTGGCAAAGGGCAGTTGCATTGATGTGAATGTCATGTGGGATGCTGGGATTGCAACATCTATTTTTTTTAATTTCAGTAAGAGGCCTTTCTGCCCAGAGAGCAGCTGCACCTCTTTATCTCTTACAGTGAAGCCTCAGCCATAAAGGCAGCTGTTTTGTAAGCCCATTGCTCTCACCCTGATGTCAGCAGACAGGGATACGTGTATCACAGTGTAAGCCCCCACGGAACTTAGATATTGTCTTCCTCTGAGAGTTTGTCTTCTGCACATCTACCCTTGTTCCAGGTGAAGTACAGCACATTCACATGATAGAAAAAAAATGTGTTAACTTACTGAAAGTGTTCCTGTTTATTCTTCTTGGGAAAAACCTTTCAAGAATTTAACTTGAGAGCCAGACAGATGATTAGTTAAAGATATCTGTATGTGAACCTCTTTATCCCAGATAAAAGAAATCAGCATACTTTACAATCACACTGTCACAGCAAGGCGTTTGTTATTAAACAGCCTTGTAAGGAAACATTCGTGTTCCATGATTCCCATCTACCACCACCTCTGAGGTTAACTCCTACACTTACGTCCTTCCACCCTCAAGAAATATGTGTGGTGGAATCTTCCCTGACACTCACAGAAACATTTTGATGGTACAGAGGTTTGGTGCTGACCTTCATGTTAGCCATAAATTCTCTTGTAGTGTACTAGTAATACACTTTTTAAAGACATATCTGAAACACTTTAGCAGCAAGTGATAATTCTTATGTTAGTTGGCAGCTTTTTAGAAAAATAACGTGTGCTTCCAGCCCCATCATCTGTTCTGGGGACAGTCAGAGGATGTTCATTCTTGTAACCAAAGTGCTGTGCTGTTTGAAGATATGGGTTCAAAGGACTTTCTCTATGACCTTAAGAAACCACTTGCCCCCTTCGTTTCCTACTTCCATTCTACAAAAGGTTTGTAGACTATTCTTGACAAAAGTGTTTTAAAAGGCTCATTTTCTTAGAAGCACAAACAATTAGATCTGTCATTTAAGACCAAACGTTCAGCAGGAAGGTTTTTGAGGTACTGGTCTTGTTGGGTCTTTCTGAGGAGAAAATAAGAGACAGAGGGACCTGAATCAAACATGTGGTATTTTCTTTACCTTTGTATTTTACAAAAGCACTTGAAATGTTTTATTTCTATACCAATTAAGGCAAACATCTGTTGTAAATTGGTGGTTTACTTCAGAACAAAATCCTCATCCTATACCAACCTTTTGGCTTAGAATTGTCTTGGGCCACATATAAAATACATAATAGAGTTATTTTATATAAGTAGCAAAACTTACTTTCTTTTATATATACATTTAATATAAAAAAGAGGGCAACAAAAATATAAAACTAGTGTGTTGGGCCCATATACCCTAACCCATTCTTCAAACGGTATTTCATCCCATTTTGTCAGTCTTGATAATCCTAAGTGGGAGCACCTTGTAAAACAGTTCATGTCCTTTAACATGATATAGATTCTGACAGTCATCATTAACATTTCCCCATCTTTTCCAGAAATACTATTTCCTTAAACTTTATTCTCATCTGTGGAGCGAGCATTCAACGTGACTGAAAACTTCTGCTGTACATACAAAGAGTGTCAGTTAAGAGTTTGATGATATTATTAAGATGAAAGTCGTTACATTTTAAGTGTTTTAACAGAATTCGGTTTTAAACCTGATTGTCTTTCTTTAAAGCTAGTAACTATATTTTTATATTGATTTCAAGATTACTTTTACTTGTTTTCCAGCCTGTATTGGTATTTGCCAACAGTACTTCTTCTCTCTGTACATGGCTTACAAAACACGCGGTCATTAGGTTAAGTCAACTTTAATGCTTCTCTTTAAACTCCAGTAAAATGAGATAAAATTAAAAACACATTTCTGGGGAAAAAAAAATTAAGTCAGAGTGACTATATTGAGAGAAGTATTTCTAGAGATGCAACATCTGTAAAGAATGCAAAGGAAGAGGAAGCAGTAGAAGCCACATAAGGTTTACATTTGGAATTTGAAGAAAAGATGGTGTTGTGAGATATATGCTGGCATTTCCTTCTGATTTTTTATTACAGTGCTATGAGGGAAAAACTGCTGGGAGATTTCAGCTAAGAGACTCTGCAGAGCGGACCGATGTTCTACATCCTGTTTTCCTGAAGTGGTAGAAGTGGATGGCTACAGGATGATGCAGAAGCAGTACAGGTGAAGTAGTTTGTCTCTCTTGTAGCCTGTTAAATTACTGAAAGGGACTTTGAAATGCAGAAGCTGTGATTTGCAATAGTTGATTTGGATGGTAATTTTTTTTTTCCATTGGGAGTTTCTGGTGGAAGAAAAAGGATATAGACTTCTTCCATTTGTTCATTCAGTTCAAACACATTTTCAGAACTATGGTTCAATCTGTTTTCAGAAATTGTTTTCCAAAGACATCAACAGTAATAATGTTGCTGAATTAACATCCGCTGTGTAGGTGAAACAGCAAAAGAAGGCAAGCATAGGGACTTGTTTCAGGAAGAGATCTGTGGTGGTCCTGTTCCTCTGACTGGTAAAGCAATTTCTCAGCCTTCAGAGAAAATCTACACTTGATCTTAGCCAAAAAGATGAGAAGCGGTATTTGCTTGTATTTCTGGAATGTTCACAATAGGTTCTGTGCATACCATTATCCTTTTAGACTATACAGAAATTCTTTCTATTCCTTTTTAATGGAAATGTTTTCAGCTTGCTTGGAGGCCAGTGCTTTCACCACGTGCATGAAATCACTACTACCAACTTATATTCACACCAAAGTTAGGATGTGAAATTAGAAAAGCATTACCTGTGGACATTTAATTTATCCTCTGCTTGAAAGAGTACGTGACAATACACAAGTGGGGCTTCAGATAAAACAATGCATGGTTATAGTAAATTTTCTTGAAACATGAGGGTGGGCTCTCAGATGGTATAAAAACTGTGCTAGCTCAAAATCTGTCCAGCTGCATTTTTAGGTTTGTGTGTGGTCAGGATGCACTTTGAAATTGCATCTGCCATTAATTGACTGCAGTTGGACGCGATCTGATCAGCACCTTTAAGAATCAGAACTTTTTTTTTTTTTTTTTGATGCCTAAATATAACCTTGACTGGCTGAAGTACCTGGGATTTCATAAACCTCCCCAATTGTTTGAAATCATAAATATAGCTCACATTATGTGTATACTTTCAGCACTGAGGATGGAGCTTTATTCAGCACAGCTACTACCCAGAACCCTCACAATCTGATTTTGTTGAACATACAGTATGGGTGGTAATGTCAGCATTGCATTCCTGATCGCACTGTCCAATTAACATATAAATATTACTTCTGATGAGTTTCAGTGTTAAAGTTATTGCACTTCCAGTCTCATTTTTTGAACAAAAATTACTTGGTCTGAAACGTACTTCAAACCTAGTTTATTGCACTTCAAATCTAGTGTATTGCACTGTTGATGGGTCTTCGAATGGTGGTATTCCCCAAGTGAGAAATTCTTGCACAGTGTAATCTGGACATGAAAAATTCCTATCCTGTGTAGCATGCTTGGAAGAGCATCTTTATTGATGGAGTGGAGTTTAAGAAGTTGTTCGGCTTTTCTGCTGAGAGCTTTTACTAATGACAGATTATCATGGAACTAATTAAATCAATTTGTATAGGGTCTAGAAGATGATTTTCATTTTCCAGTGATACAGCCTGCACTGGGAAATGTAACCACTGTATTCAGAATTCCATATGGAGGGAGGGACCTTAAAAGTAATAACACAAAGATGAGCTACTGTTTGGAACAAACTCAGATCTGTTACCGGGGTATTTGGAGAGGGAGATGTGCTTCCCATGTGCCTCATCCAGCCCACCTGTGTTCTACACAATGGAAGAAGCTGGTTGAAATGTACAGCACAGAAGACATTCTTGGAGCAGCAAAAGTGAAAACTCTACAAGGGTAGCCAGTGGTCCTAAGTCTGTGGGCCAGATGGCAGCTGTAAAATTTCAGTAGAAATGAAAAATAAATAAATACAAGCAAAAGAAAGATAAACATGAATAAATAGGATCTTACGTCCATGTTTTTCCTCAACCTACTTACAAGCTTGTGATGCTGTATAGGTACCAGTGTGTTTCAAATGGATGGTCAAGCTGTAAGTGCCATGAGGAGCTTGCATTCAAAGGAGGGATGTGAGGACTGAGATGGAGAAAACAAATGCCAATTGTAACAGCTAACCAGAGCACAAGAATTCATCTGGCTTCCAGGCTGCATGGGTGGGCAACTTTGGTGGAAAAACTTGGGGATGAACGGGAGACGTCTTTGTCTCAGGAGGTGCTGAGACAGAGGCTGGGTGGAGGAAGTTGGCAAGGTGGTTTTGTGATAAAGTGATGGAGCAGCAAAGACTGCTGGGCACCATACTTCATAGCACATGCCTTCCTCAGCCAAATGTGGCTCTAAGGCTCAAGCAGCAACCTCCTTGCCCTTGCTCTTCACCTCTCAGGGAGGGTCAGCAGAGGGTGAAAAGAAGTGCTGATTGCCAGACCACTGCTTCTCTGAGAAACTGCTTTTCATATCGATTCCCTAAGAATATAATGATGTCAGATCATTCAGAGAGAAACTCTGATGGAAGGGTTGCATACAAAACACAGCGTCTTTAACCAAAGGGTTCTGTGTGGATGAGGCTGTTGATTATAGAGCTCAGCTCTGCAAATTCCAGTCCTGGGTATGCCACCAACCAGTGAAAATTGGACTCATGTCCTCTCTGCTTGCTGGTGAGCAGAAAAAAAACACACTGTAAAATTCCTCCATGATGCAGAAAAGAATTGCCATGGCTCAGCCTGAGGTCCTCCAGCATGGGACTTGGCAGTGACATTTGTAGAAACAGATTTGGGAGCCAATACATCATGGGATTTGCTTTTGTATAATCCTGACAGTTTAACAAAGCTGAGCTTTTGCTTCATGTTGTAACACCATTTCTGCCAGAGGGGTGATAGGATGTTCATTATCAAGAAAATCAGTCTGGAGATTCATTGTAACAGGGTTAACAGGTAACCAAGAAAGAAAGGAAATTACCTCTGCGTCACAGCAGAATAAGGTTCCTCTCCTTATAGAATACAACCACCCATTACTGTGTGTGAACAAAAACCTTCCAAATCAAGGGGGAGATAATGATAGTTTGAGCTACTCAATGCTTGGTTCTCAATAGAGTCCAAATTACAGAGTGCCCATTTATTTGATGCCTTAATGCACAGCAAGATGGTGCTAAAACAAATAATTGCTAAAGGAACAATCACAAGCATCATCTTTTGCAGAAGATTAATCTGCTCTTGTCTCTGCAGATATGAGTTCAACAATAATCTGAATTAATACAACACCATTTTAAATCATGAACATACTCCCAAATTATACTTAAAATTATTCCTAGACTTGAATTAATTACAATTTTGTTGTTAACGCATTTGCAATTCTACATTAGAGAAGGAATAATATCAAGGGCAGCCTAGAGCAAAGTTATTCTTGTAGGAGAAATTAAGTTTACATCCTACACTTTCTGCTGCCATTTCCCAGAAGTGTTAAGATTTACACTCTCTGTCTCCCTGCTGAAATTCTTATCTGTAAGAAAATTGACAGTAACTGTTCAGTGGTGGCCTATGGCTTATTCTCTATAAATACATTCTCCTCTTGGTTATCAGTCATTACCTGCAGTTCTGCATGGTTGCATGGTATTTTTTGGGTGTGCTAGGTTGTTGCTCAGGGTACCACATGAAGGAATGAGTGGGTACTGCATTAATGATGTAACTGGTTGAAAACTGCAAAACTAGAAAAAAACTGCTTTCTAGGGCATTCTTGCCTGTACTCAAATCACCAAAGTTTCACTAACACTGCCAAACCTGACATTCAAGTTTCATGTGGACTTAACATACCAAATATTATTCCCACCCAACATTTCCCTTTATGCTGACAGAACATCAAAAAGGTACAAGGTGACCAGGAGAATAAATTGAAAAGAGATTGGAGTGTTGATTCCAGCCTCGTTTTGCTATTCCCTCACAACTGTTTTTTTCTTTCTTCCTTTCTCATCTGTTCATACCCTGAGCAATTGAGAGGATAGAGAGGTTGAACACTTGTATTCCAGTGAGGAGCTGCCTAAGTGTTTTCTGGAAGGAATGCGCGTCCTTAGATCCACTCTAAATCACCAAAATATCTAAAAAATCCTTTGTGATGACAGCAGATGGTTCAAAGCGAAAGACAGCCAGCTCTGAATAGTTATTCCTTAAAGGGTTTAATGTTGTGGATGGACAAAGATGTGGAAAAAAAAATGTCTCCAACACTTGTTCCCTTCCTTGGGTTATACTTCCTGAGGAACAGTGAAGTACTGGGCAGCAGAAGGATACGCAGTAAAACCTAAATTATGTTGTCAGGCAGAGCTTTCAGTGCTGACAAAAGGAAGCCTGAAGCCTTTTGCCTGGAATGTGTCTTAGCTTCAGCACTCAGCTACAGCTCTGGAGAAACCACACTGAAGAAATTGGTGTGTAAATACAAGTGAACACTGCCAAACCTGTAAGCAATTCTAATTCATCAAGTTCTGGTCAGCCTTTACTCTGGCTTTATCTCCTTTGTGACTATCGGATGTGACCTTCCTGTTCAGTGACTTCTCCATGTAGATGGCCCTGGTGGACATTTCAAAAGGTTGCGTCCTCTTACAGCTGCTGTGCCACAAAGAGAAACTGCAACACAATCAGTGCATCCTCTCTACCCATACAGCAGATAGTTGCTCACTGAGAGGATTTGCCACAGAGTCCACCTGATAGTAATAAATAAATATAGATAAGTGTGGTACAGTTGATCAGTATGTGACCGCAACAGAGTGCTTGTAAAATTTGAAAAGTTTTCAGTCTTTATAAGCTGCTCTATGGATTTATTCTTCTTTCTGTGAGGGAGAATGTAAAATAAGTATTAGTCCTGGGGGATAGCTGTACTTGAGCTCTACTTGTAAGATAGATACACATAAAACACATTGGACTGGACTGCAGCTGTATCTGTACAGTAGTTAGGAGCAACTTCTGTCCTTTTAAACCTTTGCTTCTTTTTCTGTAAGAGGCATGGATAACACAGCACCAGAGACATCACTGCAAGGTAGTAATATGAATGATTCATAGTATATGGTTGGCTTGCATAGAGTTTTCTGCATAGTTCTGAGACATCTTGACCAGGCTAAAGCATCTATTCCTGCTACAATCATACATTTAATTGCAAAGCAGCCTGACTCTGGGATCTTGGAGAGCCATACGCGTGAACATCAGCTCTGTCACAGGCTGATGCTGCGAACTGGGGTGTATTACTGAAGCCCTCCGTTTCCACTTCTGCGATTATAAGAACACTAAAAATACTTCCCTGACTTTTGGAGTGCTATTAGCAAAATGCTGTGAGATGCTCAGAACAAAGTTTGCGAGTGCATATAAATAAAATGTAAACGATGAATTGGTATAATATCATCAAAATAATGATTCTGAAGAAAATTTCCTTTGAAAGTAAGTAAAGCAAAAAGGACAGGTTGATTCACTCATGCAGTCAGTCCAAGCACTATTGAGGAAGGTTGATAGCTAAATAAAAGTCACACAGGTTATGACTGTGCATTCAGAACAGTTTCTCTAAGTGTAAGAATCACGTTGTATCTGATTTATCAAGACAGGCACCCTGAGTACCTTTTATGTGCAAAGAACTTCCCTGTAGTTGGTATTCTTCCTCAGCTATTTCAGTGAGTTCAATAAAAATGCTATCTTTTATCTGTAAACCCTGCTTCTCCTTCAGAGTATGTTATTTTAGAAGACATTCAAAATGATCCCTAGTGATCTATGTGGTGTTAGAGTGCTTTGAAGAATAAAGGGAGTTTCACAAGCAGGAATATTGCACAGAACCTTTTTGTAAGACAAACTTTGTAGGCAGCAAGGGTATGTTTCATTAAAATAAACAGCATTCACAGTCATCAGTTAAAAACATAGGCAGCTTTAGAGCCTGAAGGAAGGAAGATTTTGAGACTCACAAGCTGAAAAAGTGTCGTGTTTTTGTTTTTGTTTTTGTTTTTCCCAGTTAGCCTAATTAAAGACTATTCTAAAATTTTTAAAACCTTGAATTGCATGTTTCTTTGATCATTAGGGCTCCAATGCAATTTTCACTGAGGTTTATTGTCACTGCTGATTAAACCATAAGGCTTAAGTCTGTCAATGTTAATGGACAAGACTATTAGTTTTATGTGTCACAGTGAAAAATTACACTAAATGCAATAAGGAGGAGGAGGCTTGTTAGTAATGCTATACCGCTATGCATTTAATAACATTTTTTAATAAAATACTGAACTGGAATATCCCACCTACCCTGACCTGGACTGCTGGACGCTCAAAGCATGTCACTTGAAGCATCGTGCAGCAGACTGCTGAAGCAGCAGCACTCATTAAGTGAGACGGTTTCTTACAGGGCAGGGGGAGACTCTAAAAGGCTCACTCTTTTGAAGATCAGCTTGTGCTCCTAGGGTAGAAAGCACCTCCTGTTGCAGAGGCCAGCTGAAACAAAAGAGAGACAGGCCTAACAACCAAGCTGAGACTTCAGTCAGGCCCTTAGTACCATACTGTTGAATATACTGCAAAGCTGTCAAGTCAAAGCTCACAAAAAAACAAGTACAGGAGGTTGTAAAGCAATTTCAATTCAGGCACAATCACCTTGAATGCTGGCAGTAAAAGGTTCTTCTATGATATATTTTTTTGAATGAATAGAGTAAAACCTAGTCTCCACATTAAAGAGTACACAATGTAATAGTTAGATGATATTCACGTGTCACTACTGTGATTTGTTAACTGCCTATCTCCTTAAGTTAGAATTCTAACTTAGCTATTAATTTTGTATTGCTCTTTTTAAGCAAGACAGGCGTCGGAGTTGGACACTGTGGTGGTCTGCATAAGGACAGGAAAAGGTATACAGTTGGGTAGGATGATGTATGCATTAACATTTATGTAAAAGCAAATTTCTCCAAAGGTGGAATATACTCAAGAAGAATGCTAGGACTTAGCACAACATCAGCATGTAAATGTGCTTATAAGATTCTGTATATACATACTGAAATGCCGCTGCCATCTGACATCCAAAATAAGTAGTTAAATCTTAAAATGGTGTCTTTGTTGGTCAAATCTGGTTTGTCTGGCCATCGCTTTTGTGCTGAACGTTTTTATGTTGCTATATCTGCACCCACAAAATGATTCAATTCCAGCTTAAGTGAATAAATGGAAAGGTTTCTATTAGTCAGCCCCAGAGAAGAAATGTTCTTTTTTTCCACTAAAACTCATAGCTCATTTTTAACAATTCAATCTGTCTGGAAATTTTTTGCAATCATTTTGGTTTCTTTCAGTGCAGCTATGCGAGATGCTCAGCCTAAGTTAATTCAATTATGTAATTTTCAAAAATACACTGACTTGATTTTCTGAGATCACTTAGTTAGGGACTGGTTGCCAAAAGAAAAAAAGAAAAATCATTCTACTATTTCTGGAATGTAAATTTGATCTCTCCATTTAAAGAATATTGAGGTGAACCAAAAAAAGGCAGCTTAGAATTGGATCTGTGCAACCTTATATTCCTCATGAGAAAGAAATAAATTCTCATCCTGTTCATCCCTTTATTTCACTTGAAGCATGTGAAAACCCATCTCCAAGAAGCTTGCTCAACAAGGAAGAAAATCAAATGTCTACTCTGAAAATGCAGACATAGCAGTCATTTACAGCTCTTAAATTTGCAAAGTAACTTAAAAAGGAAAATGCAATCCAAACATACTGTGGAGCTGCTCCATGGAAGCAGTTTAACTTAAAAATCCTTCAGTTTAGCAGCATCTGCATAGGTAAACTGGAATAAAATGCAAATATTTCATTGGCCTGAAAGTCTGCCTTTAATGAAATGCCATCATCAATCATCATATTCAGATAAGAATCTTCTCCCTGCAAGTGTTCTTTTCAGTGTACTTGCCATGTACATTAATCCATCTTTATAATTACGTTACATACTGATTTTACATTCTTGGTATTCTCCATCCTGCTTTCATCCAGGTCACGGGTTCCTTAGTGAAATTTTTAATGGCATTCTAAAACTCACATCTGGACGTTGTGCATTATTGGCCTGATTATTGTTAATGGATATTAACTCTGTTGAAGTTATTTGACACTTGATTAGAATCTTATCAGCTTGTAATAAATACAAAAAAAGGGTATCTGAATCAAAAACTTGGGATACCAGATTCATTATCTGATTTCAGGAAAAAAAACCCTCCCCTTAGAAATGTTGTCTTTGTTGACTTACTGTGTGAGCACGCTGCTGGCTTCAGAAGCACACTATTAATGAACGTAAACTACACACACAGATGAAAGCTGGTAGGCCTGGGTCCTCAGTATGGAGATGGCATTGGTAAATCCATTCTGCAAGTCTCCCAGAATTATCTTGAATTGATTACCACTATGAAGTTTTGGAAGAAATCTGAAGTCCTTGCAGTGAGTACTGTTTCTTGTTTCTAAAATGTGGACTTGGTGTGCTGTCCTTTGCTTAGTGTCCAGTCAAATTCTGAAGAATATAGGAACTACCTGTGCCCCTTCAGTCTGTAGGCCTCTAAGATCTGTGTTTCTTCTCTGTTGCATCCTGTACTGCTTGGAAATAGGCTGATATCTTACCTTCTAGTACTGCACGCTGACCAGAGATGTACTTTGTATTCTTGTATTCTTACACAAGACCCAGCTTTCTCGTAAAAAATCCAGGTGGTTTTCTTTTTCTGTGGTTAAGGTTTATTTATGGATTGAAAACAACTCTCCTTTTTTTATTTTGCTTTTTTTGTCCCACGGTGTGCATTTCTGTGAAGTATGTATCAGCTCTTGACAGTGCACACAGAATTTTGAGAATTTTATTTAACCTCCTTTTGCAGAGTTAGAATCTCTGGCACTCTCAAAAATATTTACCCAAAGACCAAGATCTAATTGGTTTTGAAGCAGCAGTAGAGGCACCAGTAGTACCTGTTTTTATGAAAAGAAAGGAAAATATCATAACTTGTCAGAATTCCCTCAAAGTGCTTTTCTAAATGATGGGATTGTACAGAGAGGAACAGTTGGCAGGTCAAGCGTCAAAGCAAGTGTATCAGCTGTTTTGCAGTTGAATACCACAGAAGTTTTCATGCTCGTCACACAAACTTCTTGATTTGCTTTTTCCTTCTTTTATATACTCTTTCCTTCTCATCTTGCAAAACTATTTATGCATTTCTTAGGAAGAGCCTTTTTTAGGAAGGTGCACTGGCAAGCAGTTACTTTGTCTTTGAACTGCCAGCACCTGCAGATTCAAAACAAGAGTTGAGAAATCCAAGGAAAATAGGAATGGAAACTACCAGAAGCCCAGAAACAGTGTAATCTTAAATTTTTATTTAAAATGTAATAGGGCAAAGTTTAACAATTTTTAACAATTTTTTTTCCCCACAGAACAACACTATATCCACCTCTAATTCATGCTTTATTTTTTTTACTGTATGCAAATCTATTTATTCCGTTTCTTCTAGGAAGCATGTCCCATGTTTCTTCCTCCCACACCTTCATTTGCAGTTTACCCAGCAAGGAACAGAAGCCTGAGACACACTGAAACCTCCTTCATGTGAGTTCACCTGTCAGCACCTACAATAGTCACATTTCAGATGGCAATACACAACTATCATGCCGCAAAATGAAGAGTGTCTCCATCAGGTCATCTATGCTAATCAGCAGATTACAACCTGAGAACTGTGTACAGGGCTTAATATCAGCTTCAGTGCATTAAAAAATGATGGTGGCAATGTTGGAAATCTGTGGGTCCCACAGATGCTCACACAGGAACAGACAGAACACTGTATGTGAGTTTGCCAGGACCTACTGGACCAACGTGAGGCCAAAGCTGACAATTTCCTGGATTGCATCTATACCATCGATGAGACATGGTATCACCACTATCACCTGGAGTCAAAATGGAAGTCCATGGAGTGGTAACATGTGAATTCTTCGTCAAAGATTCAAGACACAGCCTTCAGTGTGTGAAGTGATGTGTACTGTCTTTTGAGATGGGAAAGGGGTGGTTCTTCTGGATTTTCTGCAACCTGGACAAATCATCCACTCTAATCATTATGTCACGATGTTGACAAAGCTGAATGCTCAGACTTCCAGAGTCAGACCAGTGAAGAAGACAGCCTTTCTCTTGCAGCACAATAACACCAGGCCCCATAGCAGTTTGAAGACCAGATTAAACATTGCTAATCTTGGCTGTACTGTCCTACCAGACCCACCGTACAGTCCCGACTTGATGCCTTCTTAATCCCATCCTTACTAATATCAAACGGATGTTTAAGGCACAGTTCATATTTGCACTGTGCTCCAGGGTATGCTCCATAAATGTTGTCATGAGTCTGGTAAAATCAACACTAACGTCTCTGACACTTGAGAGGCAAGCAGGAGAAAGAAAGGAGGAGCAGAATTTTCTGCTGTCCAGTCACAGACATCATGTCTGTAGGAAGAACTAATTCTTAGGTTTTCAACTGAACTATCCTCTGTTTTCATTTACAAAAGTATGAGCATATGCAAACTTCTTGCAGAGGTGCCTGTAAGCATGTTTCAACTAGTCACTCCACCATTTTATACAGAAAATTGGAACGTTAAAGGAGTCTGAATGTGAAGAGATTAAAAGAAAAAAAAATAAGAGGTTGTAGCAGAAAAGCAATCACTCAAAAAGCAAATCTGTAGCAACAACAACAAAAACCACATCATGTCAGCTGACTTTTTTTTTGTTGTTCTGTTGTGGTATTTGTATGCTTCATGTCCTGCAAGCAGTTGAGTCTGTGCCCACCTACATAGCAGCTGTGAGGAGGTCAAACTCCTAAACCCATCTCTTGCACCTGTGGCAGCAAACCAGGGGGTAAATGAGATAATCCTCCTCCTCCAATCTCACCCAGTGAGAAAAACATTTGTCTTTTCGTATTCCTCTAAGCACTCCCTCTTCTTCTGAAGATCCAGCTAGTAAATTCCACTCTTTATTTCCCTCTTTTTCTTGAACTGAAGGTTGAATACTAGCAATTACATAGGCTGAGAAATTCCAAAGAGAACTGTGTAAAGATAAACAGCTATTTTGGTCTCTGGTTTTCATTAATGATGCAATTCTGTCAATATTCAGTAACAGGCTATAAACTTCCATAGGTATTAAAAAAGGAAGGAAAGAATACTGGTTTCATTTATCTTCTCTCACTCATGATTATTCTAGATTTCAGTTTTTAATTGTTCACATAAGATATGTTTTTCTTTCCTGAAAGTGGGGTTTATTTCTGACTGATTCTATAGGAAATTAAGGATTGCTTACATGTTCATATTCGTTATTCATAAACAAATCAGCTTCCACTTCAGCAAAGCAAGATCATTATTATCAGAAAACCGAACGTCTCTTTCTACTCTTGTTGCTTAGGAAGCAGGAAAATAATGGCAACTTTTGTCCCACAGTAAGAAAAGAAAACAAAATCTCATCCTTAAACTGCTTCCCAGTGCCCAGAAGTTAGTACAATCTGAAGGCTATAATTACTCACAGAATTTTAATTGAACAACTGTTCTTATATTAATTGTTTCTGTTTACCTTACTCCTCTGTAAAGCCAGGTTTGCTATTGTGTTTTGTCAATCATCCAGTGCAAGTGTCTGGAAAGCAGCCAGTCATCACCTGGGGAGCTTTTATCCTAATCCAGCTATCTCTACTCAGGCCTAGTGCAGGAGGGAGTTGTGTTAGAACAGCCAGTCATCCATTTACCCCTAACACACTGGTGCAGTTACCAGTTGAGTGCTGCCTGGCAAGGTGACAGGGAATGGAAAATGGCATACTCGTGGCCCAGAGGCTACAATTCCCAGCTGAAGCACAGAGTGGAAAGGGGTAGGACTGTGTCTAATGAAGCATGTCTTACTGCAGGAAGCAGTCAGGCCAGGCAGGCCTGACTTCTGAGAAATGAGGAAGCTTTTGTATTTTCCCATCTCTTCTCTTAATTGGTACTCTAAATTGGATGCCTGAAAATTCAGTTATATGAATCTTTCCTATGTAGAGGATGTTCTTAAAGAAAAACATTTCACCTTCAGAAGAACAAAATTGGAATTCTGTGTTGATTTTCTGTTTCAGCTTCCCTGAGGCTCCTAGAAACCCAAAGAGTGGCTAATCCAAAAACTAAGGCCTGCAGCTCAGTTTTCTTACGTTCAGGGTGCCAGAGATCAGTAATATCAAAAGTTCTTATATATCAAAAGTAAACTTATCTTCAGACATAGCCCACCAGGTGGGCTACTGAGGAGCAGAGAAAGCTGTGCCCTTAAAGGGAGTGACACTGGACTTCCAGCACCAGACAATGAACAAATAGCTACAATGGAAATAGCTATAAGATTTTTGTACAGATCCTTCTCTACTTCCACATATCTTTGATAACGGTATCTCTGTCTTTTCCTGAGAATGAAACACAATACACTAACAGCTTTGTTCAGACTTGAGACCACAGACTTCCTTTGTTTCTCTAGAACAGCTGTTTAAAACTGCTGGTCTACTGCCAACTCTCAGCATTTTTCTGGCTTCTAATACACCTTTATCAAAATTTTAATTGAAAGCTGTTTAGCATTCTTCTGCAAACAGCTCACTATGACCTTAAACAGGTGTTTTTGTGGAAATTTTGTACAGGAGGGCATTATACCCTGTGGATATCTGTGTTGAAATGCATCTGGTAAAGAATAATAAACACCAAGGAGACAAGTGGTATGCATCACCGTCCAAGTTATCCTTTGTAGGAGAGGCAAACTGGAAAACTGTTTGTTCTGTGTAACTGTCATCATGACAACTGATTAACCCAGTAAATCACTATGACTATTTTCTGATTTACACAGGTGCAAAAATGCAATTGGCGTATTCACTATGTGTTCCATGAGTTGCTCTAAATTCTGGCCCCAGCATTATTATCTAGGACAATGATGAAATCTGAATGTGGCAGTGAGCTGTAACAAAAACCTTTCTGATTTTTTTGTCCAAGAAATACAAGAATCTGGCAGTAGGGTGACACTGAAGAAAGGTGGTGCCTTTAGATTCAGCCTACACTGTTTCACGTCTTTTAATAATATGGAAGAATGTCTTCTACAGGTAGTTAAAATCAGGAGCTAAACATGCGTTCATCTTTGCCTGAATTTGTTTGCAAGGGTATGAGAAGGCATGGCATTTCAGATGTTGCTGTCAACAGGGACTGTATTACCAAGTTGCTAGAAGTGAATGCTTTCAGCACATGACCCAGTCTGCTGAAAGAAAAGCATCCACCTTATGTGTTAAAGCAGTTTGAGATGTATTTTAGATGAGAATGTTTAAAAAGTAGTAGTAAAAGCAGTGCTAATTGCATGGTGGAGTTTGCCAAGGTTGCGGGGAAAATCCCAATGCATGTTACAGCAAACGCCATCAAGATAATTAATCACTGGCTGAGTCCCAAGCACAAGTAGTGTGCTTGGTGTAACATGATGTTCAGTCAGTAACGTCATGTGCTAAACTATCCTGACTATTTGCTGCTCTTGTCCTTGTGCAGAAATAATTGTGGGAAATAGGAGGCATACTTACGCCACAAAGAAACAGGAGTCCACTGTTACTGTGTTCATACACAGTCCTTGCTGTTCAGATTTCACTTTTTCAGCCTGTGCCACTCTGCATTGTGTTCCCCTTTCCACTATTTCAAACAGCCCAAATTTGCCAGACTGAGTAATATTTGCTACCTTTGTCCTCCATGCAGACTTTTGTCATGCTAGCTCTCTACTGCTATCCTCTCAAGGATTCCTTTGAATTGAACTGTAAAAACATGCCTGTGTCTTTCAGTGTACAATCATCTGTGGTACTTCATGTAGAATAGCATTGTTCAGCATTGTTTGTAGTTGTATTTTTTCCAGTGATTAATGTTTTGCATGCTTACAGATTAAGCTAACTCTGGTTTTGTGTGTCTGCACTGTGTATAACCCCACTAATACTTTAAAGTGTACTGGAATAGCCTCATCCTATCCTTTCTTAAGTGACAGTGATAATGACTGAAGAGTAACCAGGTAACTAACATTTGAAATAACAAAGGCTGTTAATTTTTATGATTTGTGACTGTTGCTATTTACCGCTAGCCCACCCCTCTAGCATTGTGCCCCTTCTGTTCCCATAGCAACACCCTCTGGAGTGGTGAAACTATTAAGGTAAATGGAAGAAAGAAAGAAAGAAAGAAAGAAAGAAAG
>PPHD01001560.1:0-41911 GCA_002909625.1 Bambusicola thoracicus | reverse complement strand
TTTTATTTTATTTTATTTTATTTTATTTTAATTTCATAGAAGCATGGAATGACTTGAGTTGGAATGAACCTTAAAGACCATTAAAGTTCCAACCCCCTGCCATGGGCAGGGTTACCACCCATCAGCTCAGGCTTCCCAGGGCCCCATCCAACCTGGCCTTGAGCGCCTCCAGGGATTGGGCATCCACAGCTTCTCTGGGCAGCCTGTGTCATTGCTTTACCACCCTCAGAGTATAGATAGCACACACAATGCTGATCATCAATCTCTCACTCAGATTCCTGGATCCTGTCATCCAGTGACTTCCTCTCGTAACCTGGTCACTTGCTTGAAAAGTGTATTCAGCTGGGCACATCTGCATCTACTATACCCACCTCCACACTCAGGCCCTGCAGTTCCTGCAGCTGATGGTCTGGGCTCTTCTTTTGTTCCTTGGGAGGTCGGTTTGGTTGTTTTTAGTGGTATTGCTCCTAGTTTCTGTTCTTGGCACCATCATATACTTCATACATACTGCTCAACAAATCACTTATTTCCCATTTGCTCTACCAACTGAGATAAAAAATATTTTTTTCTTTTAAAGAGATCCCCAAGAAAATATTTTTGAAGTCCATAAAACTGGTGTGAGCTCTTCCTCCTCTAATACAATCAGATACTATAAAAAGAACTGCAGAGCTCTTCAGCTGAAGTTGTCTTCAAGGTCTTGAGGAGAGGAATGTAATGGAACTGAACTTCATTAGTGATATTTTAACAAGAGATCAAACAACTCACAGTCATTACGTGTGGACAAGCCAAATGTAGGGATTTAGTTTATTTCATACTGCTAATTTCTCCAGCGGACAAATGTTCAGTCCCATCTGCAGTTTGCATACAATTTTGTCCAGCTAAGGAGCCATTATCACTTATTCCCTGGGGAGACAGCCAAAGGGGCTCACAGACAGGACAGCCCTCCTAGTAACTGGCTAAATCTTTCTTTCCCTGTCTTCCTTTAGAATTGGCATTTAGTATTGGGAAAGTAAGTTTGTTTTAATTGTTGTTAGAAATGTAGATGCTTTCAGAAAGTTGTGTATTTTAGGAATTTATTTTCTTGGAAGGTCAAGTCAGTGGCTAAAACAATGTTTCTGGGCTTTTCAGCATATTTGTGGGGCTAGTTTTCAGGGACAAAAAATAGTGCATTTGCATGAATTACAGCATGAAATGAAACATATTTCTCCAAGTTAATAAGGAATTAGCACATTTTTTACTTTAAATGACAACTTCCTGACAAATTATGTATGAAATACAGTAAAATAAGCGTATCATATTTGCCTTTTTGCACCTGTTCTGAAATATGAGAGTCATAGATGCCTTGACTGGCTTTTATATTGACACCGTTGTGTGTTTGTTTTCCTCTCTTTCTCTTTGTTTAGTGGAGATTAACCTGACAAATGATTACTATGTAAGTGGAGGTGGCTTAGATACTGTATTCAAAGCAAGCAAGATCACTTTTCACTGGGGAAAATGCAATGCGTCATCGGATGGATCAGAACATAGCTTGGAAGGACAAAAATTTCCTCTTGAGGTAAAGTACAGAGTAGATTTTGAGAATTTGTCGTTCTGCAAAAAGTAACATTCTTTACTAACCACCTTTGTTTATCACATAATTAAAGCTTACTTGTGAATTGAATCATCACTTCAATCCAAGTTAGTAATATTTAAATGATGTACTTGAGAGCAGCAGTGTAAGGCATTAGTCCATAGAGGATATCTAACCTGCATTTTCCTGGGTCTTCTCTGATGACATTGGGAGTAGGTCCTGCTAATCTGACAAACTTTAAACCACCACAGGTTTGTCCCATCTTGTCCTCCAGTGATGGAGTATTTAAGATGGAAACTGATTTTTCAAACCCAGGCTTCACTGAGAGCCTGGAGCAGCTCCACACTTCAGGCACTTTGGATTTCAGTGTTAGAGCAGAGCATTAGCACCAAAGTTGTCCTGTTTTCTATGGAGAGCTGTGAGATAGGAGCTTTCCCTGCGAGGTGTCATTTTTTTTTACCTCACAGCTATTGAAAGTTCCCACTCATACTCTACCTATCCCACCAAGACATCTAAGAGAAGATTTACCTCACCCACTGTCACATGAAAAGTCACTCTCCGCAGAAGACTGTCCCCTTCGTGTCAGTGACCTGGCACCGCAGATTTCCCAACTGCATCCAAAGTTAGAGAGGAAGGGATGCAACAAACCCAATACCCATGACAGCAAATGTGGGCACAGAATCCTAGGGAATCTTTTGTTACCAGTGTTTCTCCACACTTACAGCAGGGCAGGTGCAGGAGGGACACCCTGCTTTATTGTTTGTGTTTTACAGTTGATTGCAAGATTGATCTCATCTGTGTACTGTGGTTTAAATATACAGTATCAGCTGGCTATCCAGGCTTGCTGTATTACCCATAGAGAATGATGTGCTCCTTGAAAGGGCAGCTCCTCCAGACTTACTGATTTTCCAATATAGAACTTTTTAGATAGATAACAGTTGATTAATTCTGTTCTGTACATTCATATAATTCACGTCAGGTATATAACATATCCATCTATTTGTGCTAAGTTGGTTGGTTGAACATTTTTACTCAAACTAGGAATAAAAATAACTGCATTGATTGGTTTTATATATGTAATATATGTTAATATATATATTTTTTGCAGATGCAAATCTACTGCTATGATGGAGATCTGTTTACAGACTTCGAAGAGGCAATTAAAGGAAATGGAAAGTTAAGAGCTTTATCAATTTTGTTTGAGGTAAAAAAAATCTACGTGTCACTATCAAGCTTTGAAACAGCAGATGTTCAGACTGAATTTAAAGGATTTCAGTGTGTGATCACTGTGTTAAAAATGTGTATAAATTCTTCTAATTTATTTTCACAATAATAATAATTAAAAAAAATTTGCAAATATACACACACTGCTTTAGGCCATGTATAATTTTGGTGGTAAACTGCAACCTTCAATTTTTTTTTCATGAAGTCTTTGCTGTAAAAATTCAATTTCTTTTTCACAGATTGGAGTAGAAGATAATCCGGATTATATTCCAATCATTAATGGAGTAGATAGTGTTAGTCGTTTTGGTAAGTCTGCCACCATGTTTTATTGATTAATGGTTAGACTAAAATGACACCACTGAACCCTTCCAAGATGTGCTTTACAGACACTGAACCTGAATATTAGTATTCTGTAGACCCAGCGGAGAGAAATGTTTTTCTCAGTAGCTGCTATGTGAATTTGAAGTAATTCAATTATATTAGATTTGTACTGGCACTATTTATCCTAGCATTATTTATACCATCTGCTGACACTATTTTAGACTTCCTCATGGCTTTACCCCAAGCACATGGACCTTTCTTTCTAACTCTGTTTCACAGTGGCTTCACAGAAGAGTAAACACAAATGACTGATGTTATGCATAGGGGTATTTTCTTGCTCCATGGATGGCCATGACCCTGATAAAATGGCTAGCATTGCCTCAGTTTTCCTACCTGAAATGGTACTTCAGTTTTTTAAAGCATATTGGTATTGATGAGTTGAAAGTGTTAAAGGCTATTAATGTCACTATTTTAAGCATTTTCAAATGCATGTCATTAAAATTGAGATTGTTTTTCTTCTGAGAGCAAATACTGTTCAGTGAACATAGGAGTGAGCAACTTTTGTAGACTGCAGAGACAGAGGACAGAGACATACAAATCTGTCAGAATTCACTATCTTTGTATGCCATTTTCTGTGAAACACAAAGGAAAGTGAGTAATACGTCAAGACGGATATTGTGCTACAGCCTTGCATAGGAGCTGTAAATTATCGTCAGCAAGATTCAAGATACAGCCACTACATAGCATTTCAACAATGAGGTTTCGACAATATGGTTTCCTTGGATGAAATGCAAATGAGCTCTGAAAATTCACGTTACAAGTAAATCAAGTTGTTCATCTCAAAGAAAAGCACGTAGCACACAATCTGACCTTGCCTGCCATATATTTGATCTGTCCTTTTCAGTCACATCTGTACTATATGTATTTGAATCCCAGCTGCTGAGTTCCCAAGCTGTGCAGAGGTGTCCTATTCCTTCCAGACAAACTCTCTCTTCTTCTTAATTCTTTGTAGGTGTTTGATTTTAGTATCTAGGCTGTTTATTATATTCAAAGGTATTTTAAAATCCAAACTTTCAGACTCTAAAGCAGCATTCATGCTATAATTGAGAAGCTTCGTGTCCCCAAGCCCCTACCTAGCATGGGCTGACCATTCATTCTTACTGTACTGAAGGGAAAATATAACAGCAAAACACGTTATCAGATAACAATGGTACTTACTGTCTAGAGGTGGCTAAGGTGTTGACAGGAGTAATGGAAGGATGTGCTTTGCTTGGCATTGCTAAAAGTTTCCCTTTCATCATATGAGGATTAGAGAGGGGAAGAGCTAGCTTTTAAATGTTAACTCTGTGGAAGAGTCACTGTGAAGAAACAAAAGCATCATTGATTTGTAATGAGTTGCTCATATAATTCACTATGAAGACAAGGTCAGAAATCCACCTAGGACTCTAAAAGTAATAGACCACAAATTAATGCACAGTCTGAATATTTACTAAATATTCATAAGTGAATACTTGCAAAAGGACACCATTTAAAATCAATTACTTTCAATTGAAATAAATTATATGAGGATCTGCAGTACTTCACTGTGTGAAAAACAAGTATTGGTTTGGATACACCATTCTGTAAGGCAAATCACTGACCACTGTCATAAACAGAAAAATTCTGTCAAGAGGAAATTGGTACCATTTCTGCTAATTTCTGGTGCTGGACCCTGCTGCCATATAAGCACAGATTTAGCTTTCTGTGGATGGACTCAGCAATTCATCATGCTTACTCCCAGCAGACAAGGTACCAAGTAAACTGCTGACCTGAGAGAAGTGATATTATTTTCATAGGACAATAAACAGAAAGGTCACACTCTCCTGGAGAAGGTCTCTGCATCCTTCTCTGCTTTGTGTAAAGCAGTTATTGTCGCTATTTTAAAACTCCCATATCTAATGAATTTCTGCTTTTGCAGACCTGAGTAATGCTGCTCTCAGATTTGTCACACTGACAGTTCCACCAGCAGAGGTTTTCTGCAGAATTCAAGGTCCTGTGAGAAACTCAACAACTTGACCAAATTCAGGGAGAGTTTGAAGTCGTGGTGAGATAAACTGGAAAGACTTCACAGTTTTTCTTTGAAGTTCATGAGTGAGATAAGAATTTGGCATCTCAAATGATTACTAGTACACTTAGTTGAACAAGATTTTGTGAACAAATATTCTGGTTTCTATATTTGTTGCTGGAGTAACTCATTATACTTCCCCAAATAAGCAACATTTTTATTGAACGATATTCAATCTAAATAGAAAAGGTGCAGCAATTTGTTCTTATGCTACCCTCTCTGAAAATCCAAAAAATTCCAAACAGCCTCAAAATTAGTGAGGTTCCATACTAGTAACTCCTTGGGATTGTGTGATTTCTATTTATTCATTGCTATTTTATTCTAAAAAATGTTTGGTTTCTTTTTCAGGAAAACAGGCTGCCTTAGAACCATTTGTTTTGCTGAACCTTTTACCGAATGCAACAGACAAGTATTACACTTACAATGGGTCTTTATCAGCTCCTCCCTGCTCGGAAACGGTTGAATGGATTGTGTTCAAAGACACTATTAGTATTTCTGAGCACCAGGTAATTCATTTAATGTATTAAAATAAAACAATTACATATCAGAATGGAGAAAGTCAGTTACAACGTGTATGGTAAAAGCTCATGCCATTCCTTACCAGCCCAAACGTCTGGCGTATATTTTTTCTCTAGTTTCAAGCTTTTCATACAGTCATCAAAGGTGATCTCTCCAGCGTGTCTGGATGTCTTGTCCAAAGCAGAAAAAAAATGCTCCTTTGGCATTCCTCTGTCTGAAAAGTGGACAGAGCATAGCTCCACCAGCAGAATGGCTGAGCAGTCCAGGTGGAGTAAACCAGTAGCTACAGACTAGCAAAATTTCAGCGCCACCTGAGAAAACTCAACAGGGAGAATTTCCCAATGCCATTTTTCCAGGGTTTTTCTGCCACGTAGCAGAAACATATTGATTTCTTATGGCTTCTGACTTTTTTTTTTTTTATCACCTCTTCTAGTTAGCAGTGTTCTGTGAAGTCCTTACAATGCAACAGTCTGGCTATGTGATGCTGATGGACTATCTGCAAAACAACTTTCGAGAGCAACGATATAAGTTCTCTGGGCAAGTGTTTTCCTCTTACACTGGACAGGAAGAAATTCATGAAGCAGGTATTTACTGAACAGTCACTCCTCTTTTCATAGGTTGAAAGACAATTTTCAGTAAGAGAGTCATCCTAGTATGAAAATACTCATTTTAAATTGTGTGGAAAGTAGCACAGTGTATTATTATTCATAAATCTATCACTTCAAAGAAAAAACTGGCAATCATAAAACATGTCAGATTAAATGGAGTGGAAAATTAAATGCTTGTCTCGACCAAACGTTCAGTGAAGATCACGTCAATTCAAGCTTTCTTGCACTGCCCTTTTAATGTGTTTCAGACCTAAACAAAGATGTCTTTTCAAAGGCTGCAAGAGGATTTTGTTTTACAAACCCATTTGGTTCGTAGTTGTGTAACATGCATGCCTCTTCAATCGAATGTGACATCACCAAATTCATTTCACGTAGACTACTGAGAAAGTGATAGTTGGAGAGAATCCCAAAAGCCAGATTCTGGCCTCTGTTTTACCTAAAACCTTGGGGAAGCCTGTGAAAGTTGTGTGACCAGGACAGCGTGTGGAAGTACTTGATTTTCACACTCGTGAGCCCAGAAAAAAAAAATAAAAAAATCACCATTTATGTCTACACTACATCAAAAGTAGATACTACAAATTGATATTTTGTCTGTGAACATAATATCCATTCGGATAAGGAGAGAATGTCCAACCTAAAGATATTAGGATCCTATTTTTCACTGAGTTATACCATTTAAAATTGGAAGGTCATTCAACTGCATGTAATGATGAATTGCTATGCAGTGCATCCCAAATTCTTGTGTGTAGTTAAAATTTCCTACTTAGTGTTTCAGGAGTACGAATTTTGCTTTTGCTCTAGTTCCAGTTTCAGGATAGGTTACCAAGCTTATTCAATCGACCAGGAGATTTGTTTAACACAGAACAAAGGAGTTTCAGTCTACCAAGTTTAAGAAAAAAGTGTCTTGCACTGACATCACTGTTTGTTGTGGCAACAAACACTTGCAGTATTTATTCCAAACTATGTATTCAAAGTATCTAACAGGAGTTTAAAAATTCTAGTTTGACAGTAGACATGGGAGGACCAAAAGAAATCTCTAAAATTTCAGGTCTCTGTGTATATATATATGCCACATTTCTGTTAACATTAATATACATTATATAAATGCAACATGATGTATACATATATTCATACATCCAGACAAAAAGGCAATTATAGAATTCTTCTAATGTAAAACATTAGAGGATCATTGTTTTTTCCCCTCCCTTTTGATAGAAGTTAAATTAAAATCCTTAAAATTGTTAAATTTACATGCTGACGTGAAGACGACAGCATGAACACTTCCAGGAGGAAATAGGCTTATGTATTCTTTGTTCAAGTCCTTATTCTTTAGTCAACAACAGCAATGGCGAATCTTTGAAATACATTTGGACAACTCATGGGAAATGTCAAGACTGTATTTTGACAAGTAAGCTGTTGAAACAAGTTAGTTTCAAGTAACTACATGAAAAATGATGTGGAGATTACAGAATGGTATCATCCCAATTTTCTCCTGTTGAATGCATTGTGGAATTATGTGTGTGATTTATTTTTGATATTACTTCATTTATTTCGCAAATAAAGCTACATTTCATTAGATGAACTAAAAGCATCTCTCTAATCTACTCATAAAACTAGTTTCAGCAGTATTTTCAGAAGTCCCAGTCTCAACATTCTTGGTAAGGAAATGGAATGTAACATGGAATCTAAAAAGTCATTGATGTCTTATCAAAGTGCAGTGATTCCACGACTGAAACTCTAGATTTGAATGAAAAAAAAAATTAAATCCAGATTCAACTTAAAGCAAATGTAATCAGCAAATATGGGGTGTAAAAAAAAAAAAAAAAAAAAAAAGGCATCCAATTATGTCTCAGTAATACTCTGTATCAAATTCAGAGAAAGATAAAATCCAGTATTTTTTTCTATTTATATTTGAATAAGTCAAATTTGATCAACTCATACACAGCACAGGCTTTCTGATGATGATGATGTTAATATATCTTATCTTTCTCGATAATGCAATTCAGTTGACATGAAAAACTTCTAAGTCGGATGGATTCTGTTTTATTCCACAGAACAGGCAAAGATAGGTGCATTATAGTATGATATTCAAAACCAGCATCTGAATACTCACCTATGGAAAGCAGAGACCTGAATTCAAGCCCAGCAGAGCCTTGAGTAGGTCTCCAACTTTTCATGAATTGTATTTTGTTGTTTTAAGACCAAAACAAATAATAATTTAAAAAAAAAAGTTGAATTTCTGTGACTTCAGACAGAATAAACTTCCTTTCTTGTAGTCCCTTTGCCCAGATTTTTGAAAACTGTATCAGAGCAGAAGCCTTTAATTAGAGATGTTGATACATGACCTCCTGTTTTTTTCCAAGCCCTTGAGAGGGAAAATGGGTGAGGACAAGAGCAGAGCAAAGGCAAGATGACAGACAAAAATTTGAAGAAGGGGAAGAGACAACAGTCTGGGGAGGACTCAGAGTACAGTAAGATGCACACAACTATTATACAGGAAAATTGCTGGTTGCTGCTCAGAGGAACGAGACTAAGCATCAAAAGAGTGAAAACGACTGGGAGAACTTCCCTTTCCTTGGGAAAACATATTTGGAAGAACAACATGGAAAAGAAAACAGAGTCAAAGTGAAAGAAATTATATTGGAGACACCAACCCTCCAGCTTTGAGTGCTCTATAATAACTAGTTTGAGGATAGTCAAAGATTTCAGAACCAGATTCACTCTGGTGAGCAAAAGAGGAATGGAGAAAAAAAGGCAATAGAGACAGCTTTGCAGTGTGAGTTTGGACCAAGGAAAAGTTTGGGAGGTATACTATGAAAAAGTACTTGGAAAATTATTTTAAGTACCTTGCAAAATAAAATAGTGGTTTGATTTATTAAAATATATATGCATATATATATAAATAAATCAAGAAATTATGGTATAGATAATGCTCAGAATTGAGAAGGGAATCGGTTTTTCTGGTCTAATGATTTCCTTGTGCCCTCTGGTGGATATGAGCTGGGAGGACAAGTTTTAGTAATGGAATGAGATGTATGCAGCTTGATTATTTTTCCCTTAGTTTGCTCTTTGCTTACTTCAATTAGGAGTGTTCAGTGTAACGAATAAAATGATATGCCAAATAAGTAGTGCAGTAGATTCAGAGCCTGGCAAGCTGTACAGGTCAAACTGAATTACACAGACCAACACTTCCTCCTGTTAACACATGCACAAAAATCGCACATCTTCCATTAAATGATTCGAACCAGAGTTCGTACAACTTCCCACCTGCATACGGACTGGAAGAAATTTCTGTTTCAAAAAACTGAGTATTGAATGCCATCTGGTGTTCGAGTAGTAAATTGCAAAGTTAGTGGGATATCTTTTCAAATTGTGGTATTGCTGTCCAAAGAACATTGTAGTATCATGATGTTTGCTTCCTTTATGGGAATTCCAAAGAATCTACAACTCTTGCTTTCCTTATTAGCTGGATAAATTTCCTTGCTTTTTGTTAGATACTTGCAGTTTGATTTAAACATGTTCTTAGATTCAAGAAATGTTTCCTGCTTTATTACCAGTAGGGAATGATCATTGAATTACTTGTGCAAAAGTCCGGTTAAAACTTTGCAATATCCATAGAAACATTTTCCTGTGTAATATTTAATTAAATGATATTTTTCATATATTCTCATCAGTAATTTGGACTTGTCTAATAGAAAAAAAAATATATAGCAATAAGGTAATAAATGAAAAAATAGATTGAATAATATTCCTTTTCAGTATATATAAAATCAAATAGAAAAGGAAATTCAGTATGGGTATGCCTAAATATAGGAAATGCCCAAAAAAATAGGCAAGAGGCAGAAATCTAGATTCAGTATTTCAACCACAGTCCTTATCATCTGCAGTTTCAAACATGTAAGAGGAGGGATTTATAACAGTAAATGTTAGGGACTCCTGACCCTCATTCCAGTATACCAGCTCATATCTGGCTGCTGTAATCTTCAGTTGGGAACCAAAAATTATGAAAGACTTTTGACATTCATCACTTCCATGTCTGACACCAACAGAGATGATGAGAGCAAGGAAGGAAAATGTTCTCAGCCTAAACTCAGAGCAGCCATGAATGATTCAGGTGTATATTGTTTTGGTTTATTTTTTCCTGTATCACAATCTGTCAGTCATTTTTCAGTGACATTCAGATAAATAATTTACATTTTCTGCTGGTGCAATTTATTCACAGAGGTTAATCTACCTTGACCTTTCAAGCTTCACACAGGTACCTGGGTGATTTAAATAACAGATGACAAAGTCTCAGCACATTTCTGGCACACTGGTAATCAGTGTATCTATATATCTAGAGATGTATCAGAAGATTCAGCTTATTTGAATAAGATGAAAAATGACGTGTTGGGGGAAAACCAGAAGACATGCAAAAATAGCTGTCTGGACAGAGTTTGTCTGGAGTGTGAGGTCCAGGCTTACCAAGAAGGTTTGTGTGAGTGGGCTTGGAATGCAACAAGCTGTAATATCCAAGGCAGTGCTTAGGACATGATGATAGGAGCAGGCTGGCAGTGTCTGGAGAGCATTCTCACTTTGCCAAGCTCAAAGTGCCTCTTACCTCCTTCTCCCCACTTCTTTCAACCTCCCTCTTGGGAGCCATTGCTACCTACATATGTTTTTCAAGCTAAATGAGGGCAAAGGAGGTTCTGGTTGGAAGATGGTGTAAAAGGGCAAGAGATGTGGAGTAGATGCAGACCTGTTGGTTTACACTGACACTTTTGATGCCTCTTACTGGACTTCTTCAGTAGATGTTTAGATGGTGAAATGTAGTCAAATGAAATAACTACTAGCTAATCTTATACATTCTTATCTCTCCCTATTTATCTTTTGTCTCTTCTATTAAAAGATTCAAAATTCAGTCTTTAAAAACAATCTGTTACATATTGCGATCTATTGTAGCTGTTGGGAGAGTGTGCAGCTCTTCTAAAGCTACAAGGAACTGGACACAAATCTCTTTCAAAATGTGATATTAAAAAGAGGGGGAAAGAGGTCTCAAATTAACTTGCTTTTGCTTAGCTAGTATTAGAACTCTCCATCTTTTGATAGTGCATGCCATCTCAGATATTTTAGTAGAAAGCTGCAAATGAGACCCATTAAAGACTTTCAGTAATTTTGATGGGAAACAGGTCAAGATCTTTAGAACAATTTCCACCATTTAATAAATATCATATTCTTTATTGTCCTTCTTGCAGTTTGCAGCTCAGAACCTGAAAATGTCCAATCTGATCCAAAGAATTATACCAGTCTTCTGGTTACGTGGGAAAGACCTCGGGTTGTGTATGATACCATGATTGAGAAGTTTGCTGTCTTTTATCAACAGTTGGATGGAGAAGACCAGACTAAGCATGAGTTTCTGACAGATGGGTATCAGGACTTGGTAACTCTGAACTCTTCAAGTTTCATTCAAAGCAGTGATGGCAAAGCAGCCATTAATTTTTCTAAGGGTTTAGGTAGCTGGAAGCTAATTTAATAAAAAAAAAATTACTTATTTGGCTGCAGCTCACAAAAGCTGTTCTTCTCTCTTTGGCTCTGAAGCTACAGAGACAATTAAAAATAGAAAAAAAAGAAAAGCCTCTTTTGGCCACAGGCAGAGAAATTTCTTGGAGTTCTGTTCTGATTTGCCTGTAGTGTTCCCAAAAGTATATGACCATGTCAAGCTTAGAGCTCCTTAGCCATAAACCCCTTAGTCAATTAATAGTGATCTGTACTTCATTGCTCACTGGTCTGCAAAGAATTACCTACGCTGGCAGCTAATTAGATTCAGTACAATCATACTGCTGTAAGTATTAAGTTACTGATTTACTGCTTCATGGTATTTCACTAATGTGATCTGTTCTCGTTAGCCTCTTCAAATATTCATAAGCTTATCAGTGATAATGTTACCTGAAATTATTACCTAAACTAATATTCACTGTTAAACAAGTATGCACTTTGGTATTCTCCATTTAAAAGTTCACAGTTTTTTTAAATTGCCTGAAGATTATTTTTTGTCAGTAAAATGTGAAGGGTATGTGTAAGAGTCATAGGACAAAAGGACCTTCATGATTCATATGAAAAAATGTGTTATGAAAAAATCTTAACATTTCCAAATATTTAATACATATTTGCAGGTAAATGATTAAACATGGTTTTTCTTTTAGGGAGCTATTCTAAATAATCTGCTGCCCAATACAAGTTATGTTCTTCAGATAGTTGCTGTTTGCTCTAATGGTCTGCACGGAAAATACAGTGACCAAGTCATTGTTGATATGCCTTTAGAGGACCAAGGTAAGTGTTCCTCTGAGCCGAGCGGTCACTTTTAACTGAAAACCTTTATTTAGAGAAGTAGTTTATTTGCAAACCAGTAAAATGTGCAACTGTCAAAATATGCTTAAATGAAATTTCAAAATCCCTGCAGTTAACCTTCAGCTTGTTCTTTGCTACTGATATTTTATCATGATATAATTCTCCATTCCTTGTAAACATTACCCACGAAAGATTGCATGTTAATGTTTTTAACTAAAAATATTTTGAAGAGCACCTATCTCATTTCAAATCTCACAAGTGTATCTTTTAGGAAGATAACGTAGGGAAATAAAGCCGTGCTTGGTGTTATTTCCCTATGGTTCGAGCATCCTCCTGACTCCCCAAATTAATCACCTACATTGCCAAAGTGTTAAGGAAACGAGATGCAAACCCGATATATGACTTACAAACCTTATCAATTTATTTTGCAATTGGATTACGTATGTTTACTTGGAGTTTGATTTCAAAGCACTTGCGGTGATGGAATTCCCTCGCTTCTTAATGTTGGCTCGCGAAAAAATCAAAAGGCCTAACAACCAAATCTCACTGATTGCACAGCCAGATTCACCTCTTCCGCCTGCTGGTAAATACAAAATAATGTGACACTGTAGCATGGAGCTTGACCTTGTCCTTAATAATTCCTTACACTCCGTGGAAGTTTTAGCATAAAACCCTATTCTTATCAAAGTTAGTGAAAGCTGTGTTCTGAGTTAGGAACCCTGTAGTTAATCATAGGAACAAATCAAAACCTTTCTGATCATGCAGCAAAACACTTTTTCTTTCTTCTTTTTTTTTTTTTTTTTAATTTGAGGACTGAGATTGTGGTTGTTTATTTGTGGATTGTGTATGTTCAATTTTACGGGTGGTTGCATCATTTCAGCTGCAGCAGAGTCCTTAGCAGTACTGTGGTGTACTTGGGAAACAGGTTAGTTTCTCGTTTCAAGGGAACTACATTTCTTTACAGCAAAAAGGAAGATGGTTCTTGCTTTCTCCTGCATCAACTGAGAGCTGACAGTGGTAAAAGGCATAAAATAACAATATTATCTGAAGGAGGGGGAGGCAGATTCACATGTAGTACATATAATCTTTCAGTAAACATTTGCTGTGCCTCTCAAACACGTATTTCTGCAGTCTTATGCTAATGTCTATGAGAATTTCCATTTTATCTTTAGTTTTTGCTAGTCCACGACAAAGTTCTGACATTTCACTTTCCTGTTTATCTTTTGTCTCCCTCTTAGCCCCTATATCTCTCCATTTCCTTTCCAAAATTTGCTTACTTTGTGTTTGAAAATTTTTCTGAGATGAGATTTCATTCACACGTCTCCACAACCATGGAGTGAGAAATGAACAGCTCAGTGTTGTCATTATTAAACATGAGCAAAGCCAACAAATGCAGTTAGCACAGTGCTGCTATCGCAGCTTCTGAAGCTCAGAAAATAGCAAAAATAAAACAATTTGTTAAAAAAAAAAAAAAAAGAAGAAGAACATTAAATACCACTACTGTTGCATCCCTACTGTCAGATCTGGTTGTATACCCCCCTTCCATGACTTCCATCGGAAGGAAAGGTGGAAGCAGGGGCGGGCAGGGAATGGAGCTCCACCTATGGGAGCACAGCACAGCACACCTGGCCTGCAGGCAGAACTGCCAGGACCAAACCCAGGGATAAGCTGCTGTGTGTCTGGTGGCCTTCAGCTGCCCAGAACCAGATATGAGCACTGCAGCCGTGCTGTTCTTCTGCTCAGGGCAGCAGTGGGTTTGCATTCATGTCAGGAGAAGGGAAAGTCAGTGCCTCCCTTTGGGAATACATACTGGAAAACTCTTTTCACCTTCCAGCATCTCTGCAGAAATTTTGTATTATATGATAAGAGAAGTTGGTGCAATAAGTGTTATATTTAGCTGTTCTGAGTGCAAGTCTGAAATTCTCCTGACTGTAAAAATAACTTTTATACTAATTTACATTTTTTATGAAAGAAAAGACAGAATATGACACAAGGATAACAAGGAGAAATAATAATGTACAGATGTACGTGTCTGCAGCATGAGCACGTTAACGTAACTGTGTAAATGGTATTTTTGTGCTTTCTTCCACTTAAGCATTTAAGTACATCTCCTTAATGTGGCAATGAAACAAATTAACTTTTGTAAGTATATTCTGATTCCAATTATTTTTTTATTTTTCAACAAACAAGTCATTGTGAAGAGGAGAGATAAGCGAATTGCATATCAAAACTATGTAAACCAGAAACACCTTTTTTCATATTTCAGACAGCTCTGAAAATCTGTAGTGTTTTTGGGCCTGCCTAAGGTGTTTCTTTTAGTTTGTCAAGAGCTTCAAAATGGAGGGAGATTATTTCAGGTCAAATTAATTCTTTCAAGGAAATTTCAATTTTTAACAAAAAAGGAGAGGTTTAACATTAAAAATGAATTTTCTCTGTGTTTCAGAAAAGCTGTTTCTTTGTGGTGCTTCCTATCTGACACTGACAGAAAGTTGTTAAAGTGCTTCGTGTTTAGTCTGACACTTTCACGGTGGTATATCTGAAAGTGCTGGATGAAGAAAGTTCAGAGAAGACTCCTTCCATATAATTAGTGTGATTGGTGGGAGTGTATATTGCTCTACAGATACATTTTATAAGTGCTGTCTTAGCTCTGGATATAATTACAAAATTAAAAAAAAAAAAAAGGCAAAAAACTTCCATTCATTTCTAATATTGTTTCGTTACGTACTTATTTTTACTAATTATTTACATCTGAATTAACCACTGCAAATTTTGCAAATATTTTCATATTTAATATTGCAAATATGGAATGACAGAGATATGAAAATGTAAATATCTAATGAAAAAGATTTGTTCAGAGCTATTTGATGAACTATAACATCAAATTGGTTTTGTGATCTGCTTTATAGATCTTGAGGCAAAAGGGGATTTCTTGGAGCTCCTGCTTGTGAATTTATGAAAGAAAAGTTATCTTCACCATGAAGACGTGAAATAAAATTGACTCACATAAAACATAAACTAAAAGTTTTGTATTCAAGACTTACTCTGAGTAAGCCAGTTTAATTAAGATGAAATTCAGTAGTCACCTCCTGACCAATTAATCTTCACGTTAAAAATTAAAATGGGACATGAGAGCCCTTTTTCTGAGAAGAATTCAGCCCTTGGAGTGGCCACTCGTAAAGAGGAAAGTTTCAGTACCCTGTGCAACACAGATCTGCTGTTCAGAATACCCAAGACCATTGTTTTAGCCTTTTTTGTTTGAGATGGTAGAAGGGGAAGGCAATTCCCATGCTTTGTCCCCACCCTGTGTGGTCTTCAACCAAGGTGTAAACCTCCAGGCCATAACTTCTGTCCCCCATGCTGATTTCTGAAATCATTCTGGTCTGTGGAAGCCTCAGGATCTCTGATATGACATCTCACAGGTGATCATATTTGAGACTTCTGTATTTGGATTTTTTACCTGAACTGTTCTGAGCAGCAGCATTTCAGCTTGTGGTGCAGTGTGCGTGCACATATGATTTTTTTCCAATCAGTTTCCAGTTAGTGACAGTTGATGAGTGCTCCCCCTGACACAGCTACCCAGTGTCCACTGAGAATGGAGTGTATTGGTAGATTGCGTTAGTCAACTTTGATGAAAGCCCAGCTTTCATTTACTAGTTTTTCATTTGGTATTAGAACTGGATTTTCATTACCTGAATGCATGCTTTGACTCTCTAGATAACGTCTGTACAACTCTGGAAGTTCTGCAGTAGTTTGTTGTGTCATTAATATCAGTGATACTTACATGCTTTTACTGACACAGGGCATGAAAATAAGAATATATCTCTCTTCTCATCTTCCCATGTAGAGAAGCTGGTTGGTTTTTATCAGAAGTCGTTCTAGGATGTGGCTCTTAAATGCAGATCATAATGTCAGTGATGACTTGTGAGGTTCTAACTATGCTGTTTTGTTGTAACTTGTCTTTGTGAGTAATTTTTGTCCTAAAAAAGCACTAAGCATATCACAAATGTTTCATTTAGGGGATGCTTTTTTCTAGTTTTATACAATACAAATGTAGACATCTGAAAACTAATTCAAATGAAAGAAACAGGCCTTACTTTTTTTTTCTTTCAGTGGCATTTATTGCATCAGACAGTACAGAATGGGAAAGAATTTATGATGTGCCTGTTATTCTTAGAGCTGCAAATCAGATTGCTTTAAGAGATTTTTTAAAGATTTGCTTTGGATTTAGATGCAGGGAATTTCCCTTTTTTGTCTTTGTTTTGTCCTTTCTTCGTCTGTCATTAAAATGCACTATTATGTGAAAAGATAACTTCAGAACTTTCTAACTAATGATTTAACTATTTGAAATGTAAGCTCTAGAATACGTAATATGTGGTTCCAGAAGAAATAAACAAGCTTGTTCATCAACCTACACCAATGGGTTGTTTTCTGGGGGGTGATTCTTCTGATCAGTAGGTGGCTGTTAGCACATCTGTATAAAATGCTGTCAAATAAAATTCACAGCAGCAGAGTTAACAGAACTTCTGTAAGTGTGTGTCTCTAAGGCTTCTGACAAATACGCTCTTGTAACCAATCCAAATTAAACTGTCTTGGTAAAATGGCTGACTATTTAGTTTTGTTTATTTATCTGTAACTGTATGTGTATGTGTGTATATAAATACCTCTCCATAAGAGGCAAGAGTAAGAAACTTGATTTTCTTGCTTCTGGAAGGAGGGGGCACGTAGCTTATTGTATAATATAGCACAATCAACGAGTTTTATTTTTCTCATGAAGTCCAATTAAAGCTCAACTCAACACTAGTGACCATAGAATGAATAGATAGCAATTTTTCTGTATTATTTTTCTTTACAGAAAAGTTTTTTGAGTGCATAATACATGGGTCTAAATTAATGTCTTATGATGTTTGATTTCTATCATTGAGAAGCCAGGGAATATCATTATCTCCTCCTCCACCCCTTCCTCCCCTCCCTTCCTCTCCCCTCCCTGCCCCGGAGCCTCCTAGGCTTCCAGGAGTCAGAGGTAAGATTATTTTTCTCTATCTCATTAATTAAAGGTTATTTCATTACCAATTACCAAGTGCTTGGTAATTTATAAAACTTAGTTACAAAAGAACAATTTATGAAACTTTTTCCGCTGGTTCCATCAAAATGTTTCTACATACTAGAATCTATAGAAAAAACGGAGCATGTTAATGTGATAAGTTTTACCTAATTGTATGTTGCATATAATATATGTCTCAAAGTTTTGGAAACATAGATGTGGACAGACCTTACAGAATACAAATTAACACCCCACCTGACTTTGCAGAAATTAAAAGTTTGGAATTACGTCTTTATACTGTTGTATGGAGCCAGCTACATTCGGGAATCATTGAGGAGCTGCAGACATGCAATTCTGTAGGATGTTATTGTTAGAATCACTTCCCAGGCTAAGAGACTGGCATTTTCACAGTGCAAATCAGCTTCAGAACACATGCTAGCACTGATAAATAGGCAGGGCTTGACAGCATTGCTTAGGACAAAGCCTTAGAAAGATCCAGAAAGGGAATGTGCTTTTTCTTTGGCTGAAGAGAGCAGTGAAATGAGTTAACACTGTGGAAAGGTGTAAAATTTCATCACTTGAAGCTGTGCTAGTTCCTACCAGAGATTTGAAGGTTTCTCACAACCTGCTTTGAAGCCTCTCTTGCTGACTGCTATCACAACCAGAACACTGCATTGGTCAAAAAGACAGTGAGAAGGAAGATGATAGACTACCTTGAAATTTTAGAAAGATTTTCATATGAATTCTTGCTTCTGCTACAGTTGCTATTTATTTATAAAAAGTGAGGAAGACCTTAAATTTTTAGTACAGTACCCAATACCTTCTTATTATGCCCAGATTTGTGGAATGTGATACAATTAGGTTCTGGTCCTTTCACTGAAGCAAGTGGAGAGAGAGTTTGAAGAAGACCTTAAGCACTGGCTATAAGAATGGGTGGGTCTCTTTGGCCTGCCCTGACAAAAATGGATGCCAGCCTACTGTATGCTGAATATGATGGCATGACTTGCACTAGCACTTAACTCCAAGCATGGGCACACAAATGTGGAATTTTCTGTATGAAAATTATAGAACAGACCATTTTACAAGAACATGTTTGAAACTTTCAGAGTAAAAGTAGGGAAATAGTTGATTCCCAGACTTACTTTTTCTGTTTACTGTTTACTCTATATTAAACTTTGATTTCTTGTAGACAGCATTTTCATTAACTTAGATGTGGTTCCGTAGTGCAGATCCAACATGTAGTGGAGTATCAAATTAGCACCAGTCAGAACTGTTGCAGCAGAAAGTCTCCTGTCTAGATGAGTACTGCTATCCTTAAAGCTAGTGCTCTCTCCAGTTAGTTGGCCAATTCTCCAAACACAATCCTATAAAATATTTTAGACTGAGTCACAATAAGTGTATTAATTAATCAACTGACTCCTTGCAGAATTAATAATTCTGTGCATTTAAAATGTGCGGTGATATGGTTTGTATTTTTGTTTTATAGAGACTGACCTCATTCCTGAACTGAATGAAACTGAAGATTATGAGGTATAGCATTAATTTACTTTTGAAAGAGTATTTCAAAGTGATACACACATTTCAACAAAATAAAATTGATATTCTGTAAAAAATTTACAGGTCTTTGTCACCAACTGAATGTATTGTCCGCATTTATACATACATGCATATGTATGCACATACAACATTCACTTTCAGCTCTATTTCTCCCTAGGTAATTCTAGAGATACCTCCCTACCTATACAGTTATCTGGAGCTGGAGATACATGGAGAATTAAGGGAAATTACAGTATATGCTGAAAACAGCACATCAAGTTACTCTTACCTCTGAGTGAATTCAAAAACGAAACCATGAATTTAGGAGAATCAAAGTTATCATGTACTATTAAGCTTTTTAGAATTATTTAAAGATAAATCTGTCTTGCTCTTACTTATGGCAGGTAAATCTTATCATATGATAAAGTACGGGAGGAAGGCACTTGTCCTTTAAAATAAGATTTGTGTGTGTCTGCTGTTGATTGAGGTTAACAGCTATCATTTCAAATCATGGAATTCCAAAATTTTGGAGGCTCAGTTACCCTTACATCTTGAATTCAAGTTAGAGATTAAAGCTTACAATATAACCCTATTTCACACCATTTGGGATGTTTTTTGTATCTTCTACAGAATTTAAATCTTATTTTTATATTTGTTAACTTGATTTCTCATATTCCAGCTAGGAGTGAGATGAAAATATCACAATGAAATTTTTAACTCAGATCAATACAAATTTTACAACAAGGACAGTTCCTTCAGTAAGATCTACACTGATATGAAGTAATCCCTCAGAAAAATTACTGTTTCAGTCTCTGACCACAGTATTCTCATTGTGTGACATGTCCTTATTAGTTAAATGGAGAGAAAGCTTGTTCTTCACTTTCTACCTATTTACCCTCCCTCTATTTGCAAAAGCTGACTAACCAATAATATAGTTATTTCTCTATACTGATGTAAATTACATATTTAGGTTATTATATTGCCTCTGTCAGGACAGTAGCTGAGCACTAGTGCATGTCAACTTAGTCAACAACTTTACTTGAACCAAGATAATTTAAGAGTGCAGGCACTGCCCTTCAGAAGACAGGTCTTCTCAAATGAGGGGCTGTTCAGTCCTGCCTTGGTTTGAGGATATGAAATCCATATCTGAGAGTCGTGTCTGAGGTCCCGTGTATGGTGAGTGCAGTGCTTCTGTGTGAAGCACAGCTGTAGTCTGTTGATTAAGGCCTTCGCTCTGGTAGGATTGAATAAAAGTTAAAGATTATTATTAACCATGTATCCTAGTTAATAATTTGTTCAGTCACACTTTGTTTGGGGCATCTTCCTTCCAAGGCTGTTGACTTTGCATTCATCTCTCTACAGTGCCTTACTCACTTCAGTGCAGGAGAAGGTCATCAATTCAGCCTAAAATGCAGTAGAAACTAGTATTACCACTACTACTAGCACATCATCAAGCCATGTCTTCAAAAGAAGAACAGTTTAAACTGTTTTTGGAGAGCACCATTTTGCATGATCTGATAGTGATAGGACAAGGGTGAATGTCTTTAAACTAAAAGAGGGAAGATTTAGATTAGTTAATATGAATAAATAAGGTGATGAGGCATGGGAACAGGTTGACCAGAGGAGCTGTGGATGCAACCCTGCCCACAGACAAGGGCTTGGAACTAGATAGTCTTCAAGGTCCCTTCCAACTCAAGTCATTCTATGATTCTGTTTCCATTTTGTGAGAGGCTTTCTCCTGCTGGTATCTATTAAGCATGTGTGCCTATAAAATCAAGTCTCTTCAGCAGCTGAGGGCACTCCTCAATCTAGTTTGCAGTCATGCACCTTGTGCAGAGCTTTGCTGCAGTTGGCAGAGTTGGGTATGGCACAAAGCTGGTGGCACCTATGTACTTGGTCAAAATACCACCTCTCCTGAGTAATTGCCAGGATTCCACAGTACTTTTGGCTCAAGGAAAGTTGGGGATAGGGACACTGTGTTTAGACATACACATATTTATTTATTTATTTATCAGTTGGCTGATTTATTTATTTATTTATTTATTTAAAAGTCAAAACCCTAAGTTAGACTTTTTAGAAGTTATCATTTGTGTTCAGCAAAGGAAGGTCAGTAATAGGGACTAGGTAGTATCACTCACAACACTTTTGATACTGTTGTATGATGATCTTTTACATCCTGAAGTTATATCATCCAGTAAACAATGATTCATCACATTTAAACACAAGACCATATTCTGTTACTATAGCAGTTTAACCAATATCAGAATATTAATGCAACTCTAAAATATCCTGATCGTAAAGTCATTTTTCTTTGATGAGTACTGCAGATACAATTGCATTGTATTAGAAGAATGTAGACCTTTATGAATAATAAATACTGTGAGTGGTTTCTCTCTCTCATACATTCAAGAAGTTATTGAGCACAGATTTTTGTTTGTTTTTCTGGCAAATAGGCAGTATTTTCAAGTGAAGAGGATGCTTATTCTTGTAACTAAATATTTTGCCGACAGTATTCTCAAAGGTGTCAGATGTTTTGTCCTTTTTGTTTTTATGAAGCCAGATAAATATATCATTGCAACTTTGGATTTCGTTTGTGTGTGGTGTCTATAAACACTGTTAATTGTCTTCGGCTGTGATATTTTTTCAAAGGATGAAGCTGATGAAAAAGAAACAGAGGTGGATGAAGAAACTGCAGTGATTCCTAGCACTGACAGTGCAATAAAACAAATAAAGAGGAAAGATTTCCAGATGACTACATCAAGCTACAGCCAAGAAAACATGGGCACAAAACCTAATGAAGCTAAAATAAATAAATATTTAACAAGAGAAGAATTGCGTCGTAAGGATGAGGTTTTCAAAGCAGTTTATTATCCTACTTCTCCATCTGTCAGTGAAACCTCTGAAGAAGAAGATTCTTTTTTGGAATCTCAAACAATTACTGAAATTCCCGCTCAATTCGTTGACTCCACCAAAGGCATAGAAGAAGAATACATATACCTTTCTTCAGGCACTGAACCAACCAGGATAACCACTACAGGCCATAGTGGTGAAGATTTCTTATTGTCTCCTTTTAAACCTGATCAGGAATCTGATGACTTTTGGAGCTCAGTTCTCACCACTTCTTCAGCACATCTGGTTACAGAGGAGACCTCCCAAGAAGACATCCTTCCTTCTGGAAGCCCAGATATAAGCATGCATGATGTCCTTTACCAAGGCTCTGTTAAATATGTTTCAGAAGGTGCAGCACCCCCAAGCTCTGATGAGCCTCCAAAGCATACATCTTCCACTGATGGAAATTTGTGGTTTCGGAATGCTACGGAGCTGACAACTCAATCTGTTGGTACAATGGATAGCAGTCATTTGTCTCAGACCAGTTACACTGAGGATTACGTAGAGGGATTAAAGCCAGCTACAGTGCCCTATTCCGGCAGCCCAGTGGTTTCACAGGACACGTCAGATGTGGATTTAGAATTGCCACATTATTCTACCTTTGCTTTCTCCTCTGCTGAATTATCACCTCACTCTCTCTCTTCAAGCTCTGGAGAATATGGTTCTGCTTCTGCTGCCAGTGAGGTACTCTCTCAGACAACTCAACCAATCTATAATGGTGAGATACCTCTTCAACCTTCCTACAGTAGTGAAGTGTTTCCTCTAGTCACCCCTTTATTGTTTGACTCTCAGATGCTCGACACTACCCCTGCTACATCAGATAGTGATGTGACCTTGCATGCTACACCTGTATTTCCCAGTGTTGATGTGTCATTTGAACCCACCCTGTCTTCCTATGATGATGTACCTTTGCTTACATTTTCCTCTGCTTCCTCCAGTAGTAAAGTGTTTCACCGTCTGTACACAGTTTCTCAGATGTTTCCACAAAGCGCTACTCCGGCTGTTGCAAGTGATAAGGTGTCCCTGCATGCTTCTTTGACTTTGGCAGAGGGTGATACATTAATACAGCCAAGCCTTGCTCAATATGCTGATGTGGTGTCACATCAGACCACTCATGCTGCTTCAGAGACACTGATATTTGGTCATAATAGAACTCACATATTTTCTGAAGTCGAACCATCCAGCAGTGATTTAAATGTGCATGTACTATCTACAATGTCTGAACATCCTTATGCTTTGTCTAGTAATGTGGGCTCCCTCCAAAGCTTTACTGTTTCTTATGACTCTGCAGAATTTGTGCATGGTTCTGTTGACGTATTTCATCAGGATCCTTTATTTAGCAGCTATAACAATGTACTGGCGCATAAACCTTCCTCTGTAACATCACAAGCTGACACTTGGCTGCAGCCTACGCGCTCTCTATCTAGTGATATGGATTGGTCTGAAGCATACTCTGGTAGTGAGTCCCTTTTGCCTGATACAGACACTTTGACAGTACATAATGCTTCTTCCTCTGATTCTGTAGATGAAATTACATATGAATCATCTGGTTTTAGTGATGTTAATAAGGTGCTTCAAAAAGGTGATGTTGAATATGGAGATGAGAAAGAACTGCAAATTTCTTCTTCTTTAAGTGAAATGGCTTCCAGTGCTGAAAGTAAAGTGATACCTGAACTTGCTACATCTGTTTCTAATAATGATGTAATTAAGCAGACCACATCTCTGCAAGAAAGCCTACTTCCTGTTTCTAGCACAAAGGGAATCCTTCCAGTCTCTCTTGCTTTTCCCACTACTAAGGTATTTGATTATGATATTAGTAAACTTACAGAAAATCGCCTTTCCGTTCAGCCTTTGCATGTTACATCTCCAGCCTCTGATGACACTTTGCTTAGACCTATGCTTAGTGCAATCTCAGAACAAGCTGTCTCTGCCCCTGCTTATAGCAAAACGTTATCCTCGACTCAGCCGTACCTTTATGAGGCCTCAGCTACATTAAATAATGATGCTTTACTGCAGTCCTCCTTCCAGTCTTCTGGCGATGGCACTCTGCTTAACACAGCTGCAGTTGTGCCGAGTGATCCGATATTGGCTGAAAACTCCAGGGTTTATAAAGATAGTTCTGCATTTGACCAAATATTGCATCAAGTGGCACCAGGTTCTGCTACAAATGAAACTATGCTGCCTTCTGCATCTCTACCTTCCGTTGCTGATATGCTGTCAAACACTTTTAGTAAGCCCACAGCGTCACTTCAAGGTTTATCTGTTTCTTATGCAAGTGAGGAGTATGTTTCATCCAGCTTGTTTAACAGTGAAGATGTTCAGCAGGTTATGCCTTCATTGTACAGTAGCGATGTTTCGTTCCAGCTGACCAGTTTAGAATATACAAATGCCTTTCCCCCCCAAGCTGCAGATGCAGTAACAACTCCCTTCCTAACAACTGATGCATTACCACATGTAGCTACTCCTCCAGACAGCCGTACCTCTGCAAGTGTTTTTGAACGAAGTGAGACTGCCAGTGTCTCTTCAAGTTCTCCATTTGGTTTTGATCCTGTGCAAATGCCCGCAGTGGTTTCTGATTCTGACGTGTCCGTTCATCACACCCTTCCTTTATCAAGTGCACATATTTCTGTTACAGCTGCTCCTCCCAAAAGTGAGAGCCCTGTAACTTTGAGTAGGTTACTGGTTCCTTCTAGAGAATCCTCTGGGTTGTCTCCCAGTGTCATGTCCAGTACCGATTTGTGGCCTTCTGTAGTTGAGGATGACTACGATGAGTATGACGATGGCTTCCCCATAAGTAACTGTATCTCATGCTCTTCCCATAGAGAAGATGAGGATATGGTAGTAGAGGAACAAAATGCAGAGGTAAACAATAACAACCTAATTATAAGCTCACATTCTGAGAAACCTGAAGAAGAAGAGAGAATTTCGACTGCTGCATCAGACAGGCAGATAAGCCATGCCACGGACAGACATACATCTGTACCATCTCTGACAGCGAGTGTGATACCTGAGAAGCACAACAACCCGAAATTTTTGGAGAACCATGTTCAAACTGCTAGTGTCCCATTGCAAAACACATCAGAGTCTAAGTCTTGGGCTGTTTTTACAAGTGATGAAGAAAGTGGTTCTGGCCAAGGTACCTCAGATAGCCTTAATGATAATGAAACGTCAACAGATTTCAGTTTTCCTGACCTTAATGAGACAGACACTGAAGGGGCAGTTGAAGCAGGTAACTCAGAATTAACTCCTGGATCATCACAGTCATCAGCTTCATCTGTAACTAGTGATCACTCATCAGTATTCAACATCTCTGAGGCAGGTTAGTTATGGATAAGTCTAATGCATATCATGGGAAGCTGTGAGGGGGTACTTTTGTGCTGTAGAGAATGAGGTTTATTTGTATATAACAGAAGAGAAGAGGGCCAGTGGGGGTGATTAAGGAGGCACTGGGGAGCAGGGGTACATGCTGAGCAGGTTGCCTTGTGGGTGCCACCTCTGTCTATGTCAAACTGCACCTGAGATTCTTCAGTAGGAAGATTTGTGCTCTGCTTTTTGGATGATGAGCTGAAGTTGGGCGGTGCACAGTTTAAGACCAGAATTTGTTTCAATATTAATGGTTTGAGTTTTAAAGGTATAAGAGAGATGTAAGTTCTTTGTACAAAGACATTACCAGAGGAAACTATACCAGCGCAAACATACCTCTGAGATTGTTTTATAATTATGGCAGCACATTTTCTCTTTATGTTTTATTTTGTATTTTCTAAGGTGTATAGAGCAAGGAAGAAGATGCTTCAGCTTGATTCTGATTCATCTTAATTTGCATAAACATTCATCTTCATTCTTATTGTTTATGCTGTCTTCAAATTTCAGTAAGATGCAGAGTTTTTTTTATGCTAGTTTTGCTTATTTCCAGTATATAAGAGCTGGGTTCTCCTGTACTTGTTCATATATATATATATTTCCTAACTGTTCTTCTTAAGGTCAGTGAGAGATTTTGTGAACTGTGATTCCAAAGATGAGGTCAGAAGGCAAAACTGTGCCTTGCATAGATAAGAACCAGATAAATGTAACACATTGCCTTTACATTTAAAAATGTGTTGTGGAAACTTGAACTATTCAGGCAAGAAATTTGAATTTTTCATGTTAGCATATTGGAAACCCAAAAGTAAAATCAGAAAAAAATAATATGGCTTGGGAAAAAAGCCAACAAGGTGAATTTGTATTTTAAAAAGGAAATTGAACTGAAACATTTACAGCATCTGTAGAGGGCAGTATCATCCAACTAAATCCGTTTGGAATGGCGTGTAGACAGCATGTGAAATTCTAGGCTGAGTCCTACAAATACAGAGCAAAATGAAATGAAGTTGTACTGCTCGCAAACAACAGAATACTAATATGAAAAGGTGACAAATTGACACTATATAATTGGAGCTGATAGAATGTGAAAAATGGAAAACAAAACAAAACAAAAATAGAAAATGTATTGAAATAAAGTAGAAAACGTGCAAAAATTGTTATTAATCCTAACAAATTAGGCACTCTGAAACTGAAACAAAAAGTGAATTAGTTCAGTTGGTAAGTGGTTACCTCATGGTTTGAACTGCAAAACTTATTTCTTGAAAAATCAGAAAAAAAAGAAACAGAATATTTCAAAACTCATGTGAAAAATGGAAATGAATTTTGCCATTGAAGATTTATAATTTACATGATAAGTGTCATTTTATTAGTTAACAGTGAGCTTGAGCTGTTACTTCAGAAAAGTACTCCAAAAAGATTATAGGTGTCTAGAGTAGCAGTACAACAGACAGACAGATTTCATCCTCTAAGTATTACTGAAAGATGTCATATAGTATCACTTCATGTACATTATTTTTTCCAATAAATTATACCAAATACTGTCTTTTAAAATCCATAAATTAAATGTGAGCATGTCTAACATGGTCTTCTGTAAATCAAAAATATCATTGCTTAACTCAGATACAAAGTATCAACAGCAAAAAAACCAAAAACCACACACACACAAAAAAAAAACCCTAAGAAGTTATGTATACATTACTGTGAATTCATCAAAAATTAATGAAATGTCTTCTTACTTTGACTATTCCAGAAAAAAGTGTCATTTAAACTTTACCCACTCTTTATTATAGCTGTTGATGCATAATCATGCCTGTTCTGGATGAGGACTTTCTCCTTAAGACCTCTATGGCTACCTAAACCTTTCAACTTCAGTTGAGAAGCCATGAGAGAAATCAACATGAAGAATAATGCACATGATCTATGCATGCCAATTGTTAGGAAGTAGGGAATCTGCTGTAGGTGAGACTCTCTGTTCAGCTGCCATCATTGGAGCGATGGCCAAGCAAGCAAGAAGCACCATTACAGGGATCAACTGTTCTTCTTCCCATTTAGGAGAATAGGACTTGGTCATGCAGTGTGAAGAAGCCCTGTTATCATACAGATGAGTCTGGGTCTTACTCTGTGAATTACTCCAGAGTTGAACGAGCAAATGTGAATACCTCAAAGGGATCGTATTCTGATCTCTCATACAGATAGGTAGTTTACTCTTGAATCAGTACTGATTTTAGCCTACTTGCCAGAAGCTTGGTGACAAATTTTCAGAAGCCTTTCTTTTGCCTGCAGTCACTTTGCACACAGAGATACAGGACTGAAAAAGCAGTGAGTGATTTGGGTGTTTGAGCACTTTGACCTAAAACCAAGAGGATATCTGTAAGATCAGGACCTAGACATCTTTTTATAGAAAGCGCAAAAACTAAAGAAAATGAAAGCAGATACATGCCTGGAAGCTTATGCTATGTGATTATGTCTGTTTTTTTATACTGTATTTAGGTCCTATGCTTTTTTGCCAGTAATTTTTTCAGATCCAGCTACATTCCCTCCTCCCTTTTGTCTGAAAACCGTCATGCAGAATTGGTCTTGAAACCCAATGGAGTACAGCTCATTTCTAGAAAACAATATTCTGTCCCATACAGAGCATTAATTGTATTAGCACAATTCACAAAAGCAGAAGACATGTAGTTATCTTAGAAAATCTAGGGATAAGTTCTAAAAAGTGTGGAAATGATTATGTCTTATGTCTTATGATTTTGACTCATATAATGGTCACAGATCACAGTCAGCTGCATAGATTTAAAAGAATCTGTTCTTTTGTGTCGAAGTTTGTGTTTTCAAGTGTTTTCTTTCAGAGGGATGACCAAAGTAAAGTCTGCACCATTATGTACGCTTCTTTTAATGAGATTATAAAATATATTAGTTTAATCTTTATACAGATTCCTGTGTCCAAATATTTTCATCATCCAGTATTACAAGGCTGACAGTTATGTGAAATCTAGATAATTTCTAAATAACAATTTGATTCCCAGTAAAGATGGAGGTAGGAAATTTAATTCTGACTCCATTGTAGTTGGAGGAGGGAGTGCTGCAATGGAAACTAGATTTTCTACAAGACCAGTTACCAAATGGACAGCATATTAAACTACAGAATACAGGTGCAATAAAGTATCACAAATTATTAGTCAAGGAGAAGTGATCTGCATTACATGAGTGACAGTTTAATATCAGTGTGATTTACACATTCCAATAATATAAATTCCGATCCCTTAAATCATTTTACTTTCAGCTAATAAACAGATGAAAATAAAAACTTTCTTCTCCTATATTTTAACAACAATCTGCTATTCTTACAAAGAAGTCTCCACTGCTGGAAGGCTGAATCACAAAAGCTTGAATACTTTGCTTTACCCTCTGTCTGCTTATTTTCTGTAAGCTGGTTTGCAAATGTATACATTTTCTGCAGTGCATAGTGAAAAAGAGAGGTAAGTGGTATTAAGTAGGCTCATTGTAAGACACCTTCACTCATGCTGTGTGTTTGTCAGTATTTAAACATGGACTGTTTCAATTTTCTCTGACTGCAGAGGCAAGTAATAGTAGCCATGAGTCTCGTATTGGTCTAGCTGAGAGTCTGGAATCAGAGAAGAAGACAGTTATACCACTTGTGGTCGTATCCGCCCTGACTTTTATCTGTCTAGTGATTCTTGTGGGTATTCTCATATACTGGAGGTAAGTTGTTGCTTTGTTGTTTTGTTTTGTTTTGTTTTTCCAGTTCTAAAGAGCACTGATTTGTAAAATGTGATTGCCATTATTGAGCTGCTTTATAGGAGAGAGACTGGATCTTGTCTCTCACTGTGTCTTTGTTTTGCTCCCAGAGCTGCAGTGACACAAAGCAGTAGGTTGGTTTCATTCTAAAATGCTCAACTACAATTCATTTTGATTGCAGTGCTGAAACATGACAAACACCTTATGCCCATACTGAGAGATTTTAGTAAAAATTACTTTTGTTTACTAATGCTGGAAGCCAAGTGAGTTCACAGAACACTGGGAAGAACAGGAGGAAGAAATAAAATAAATAGCATGGAATGTGTTTGTTTCCTATTTTCCCAATTACATAACTATTAAAAAAAATAAAAATAAAATAAATTGTTATCAATTTAAGACAAGAATCTGTGATCATCAACAGGACCATACAGATAAGCAGTTCATAAAGGACCGTAGGAATGGGAGGTAGCTGACATGGAATGTGAGATAGAAATTAGGTAGTCTGTCAATATTTTAAGATCACTTCCTGAGTAGCTCTCATGTTCAGTGACTAAAAATTGTTCTGCTTTGCGATCCTGCCTGTCTTAGAATGAGAGTTTTTGCCCCCCAGCCTTTGAAAACATTCAACAGGTAATGAAACAGATGAGTTTTGTGCATGCATGCATGCTCAGGTTCCCTCACGGGCATGTTTTCTCTGACTTGATAAGAAAATAATAAGAAAAAAAAAAATCAGGCTAAAGAGAGGTGGTAGACAAGAGTCCTGAAGACACAACCACTGAGGGCAAAAGACTGAGCCTATTCTATCAAATGAGGTGGTCCAGGGACTCTTCTTTAGTCTTGAGGCATGGCACAGATTGCTTCTGTACAGTCAAAGGCTCTTCCCTCACAGGGAATGAAACAATGTGGATGTATTCAGATCCCCTGCCAGGGGCAGTTTCTGGGTCTAACCCCAGAGTGTGTCAGGCACTGTATGCAATAATGCAAGTTAGCCTAAGCTATGAGCTGACTGGGAATCCTGTTAGCAATGGGGCAGCCTTCAAGTCTTCAGCTTTTCTTCACTGGATGCAGATGAAGCCATGGATTCTTCCTAGGGACAGGGCTGCTTAGGCTCTCACAGACTTCCAAAATCCACACACAGTCCTTACTCCTTCCTGAGAGTGAGAGTTGCTAAGGAAGAGACATAGTGGACTGAAAGAGATGAGTGTTAAATGTACATCACCCTGCTATGGAAACTCTCGCTGTTTTGTGATTGCAGGGGCCTGATCCCATCATTGCTTGTGTAGTGCTAACACATAAACTAGCAGCAAGGAGCAGAGCCTTGCTCCTGGAAGGCTTCTAGAGCCTGTTCCTTCTTTTTCTTTCATCTATCCAATCTTGCTTAACCTAAAATGTGTAACAGTGGCAAAGAAGCAGGAACCAGGAGCCAGATTCCAGAGTGCCTTTGTCAGCTCCTGACTACTGTAATCTTTAGGCTGTGGCGTCAGGGTCTGGCTCACTGGCTTTGCCTTTTGCTTCTTGCTTCCTCACTGGTTTGTATCAGCCCAGGACAGAACATATCCCATCCCTCAACAGATGAAGCTTAAGAAATTGAGTTCAGGCTTCCTTCATTCCAGGCAAGCATCCTTATAAGTCAGCCAGTCTTTGGCATGATAAAACACTTAAAAACATTGAATGTGCAGAAAGATTTCTCCCACTTTTCAAGTAAGTGTATAATTGCTGGAAGAATTGCACACGTTTCTTGATTTTTATCTAGTTGGATAATTATAATCTCCATCACAGGATTTCTAGCTAACCACTTTCATATTGAGAGCCTTTTCCTGTCTTTCATGTTATACAACATGAACATTCATACTCATCTTCCGAAGAGTTTCATCCTTGAGCCTAAATAGTCTTTCAAATCTCTTCTATTTTCCAAAGAACACTACACATTCTAAGACCCAGATTGTGTAGTGCAGTTTTAGTAATCCTACATGTTACAAGCTTGTTTTTGTCAAATAACATCGTGTTCATTTTGTATTTCTTCTCTGGGAATGAACAATTCTGTAACATAGGTCTTCCAAAATAAAACAAAAATCCCGTTAGCAGTAATATCTTCTTGAAGTTGAATTTAATCTTTTCTGTATTTCCTGTGTACTACAAAATAAAATATGGAGCTCTTTTTTTGTTAATCCTTGAGAAAATTTTCTTGGGCTTTATGATAACACCAGTAACATAGTTCTTATTTCAGCAGAATGAATCACAAGCTGTGTGTATTGTAGGTAGGACTTTATAGGCCTCTTTCAAAGATACCAAGACTCTCACCTCGTTTTAAAGCCTGTGAAAAATCATGATGTTAACTTTATTGCTATGTGGCTATAAGCATTTCAATGGCTAAGTTTAGCTGATTTTGAGATAACTGCTGTAAGTTGACAGGTTTTCTTTTTATAATGCATATCTACCTCTTTTTCTTTTATGTGAGCCAATTATTTCACTCACTAAAGTTAACTAAAAGATTAGATTTACAAGACGTTATTCTATATTATTTTGGCAAGAGTATTAAAAAAAAAAAAAATTGCATGGGTATATCCTAGCTGGGTATTTGATAGAAAAGTGCCATCTCCTGATTTGAATATGCAATAGCTGTAACCTTTTTAAAAAATATGTTGTTTCGAAACCAAATAGTTACCAAAAGCCTCAAATTCCAGCTTTTCAAGGCTAAAAAAAAAAAAAAAGGAAAATTATTTTGTTCTTTACTCAAGTGACTTGTATCAGAAAAATAATTCTCTACCATCTGTTGTTTGGGTTTTGTTGGTTTTTTGGTATAGGATTGTTTGTGCTTTTTTACATGAAATTATTAATCATCACTTGAGGAAATTCCCCAATCTTCACTATCTCATTAGGCATAATTTCAATCTTTTTGCGATAAAAAACTAATTTCTCCCACAGGAATAAAAACTTTTAATGATAATAATGTCTAAAGAATATCTGATTTCCAGTTGGAATGTGCACCGTTTTGAATTACTGTAGTCTTGTGCATCAAGTGTTTGTAATTTGATACAAATATATTCTTTACATTTTTTTTTTTTTTAGAATGATTAAGATTACAGTGGAATAAATGAGAAGATTCTTTTGCCTTTGTAATGGCTTTGCCTCCTTGACAGATTATTTTTACAGCTTTAGAGAGAATTTTCTATCCAAGCATAGAATCTATCCATTCTTCTTGGTATCTGTTTGAGTCCTTGTACACTATGCAGCAGGAATATTTGAATCTCCATTCTCTGTTCTTCTCATTTCTGGATAGCTTCATCATTCCCACTTTCTTGAATTAACCTTATGTATTTAGGTGACTGAAATTGGAAGTTTCTCTGTGCTTACATACTGGAAATTTTTTACACAAATGTGTAATCTTTTGGAACAGTTCATTGAATTGGTCAATGCAAATGAACCTAATGAAATGATTTATGGGAAGAAATATAAAACAATTTGTGCAAATCAGTTTTTATAATGGTTAACATAAGAAGAGCTTGGGAAACAGGAAAATGATAATAGTTGTCAGTGTGAACTGCACCATTCAATATTGTTTTTTGAACAAGTACGTATGAATCTCAGTAAGATACTAGCTCTAGTAATGGGAACAGCAAATTCCTAATTCAGTTCCAGTTAGATTTCTAGGTGCAGAGGTACTGCATATCAGCTCCTAGAAGCTGCATGACAGCAGTGCTTCAGAAATTGCCAGCCTAGTAACAAGCAAATCCCTGAGCAATCATTTCAATTTTAACTTTCCTCTGCCACCCTGAATCTCTGAAATGCAGCTTTCAGAGAATGTTCATTTTCCTATCCATGATTTGAACCAGTATCTTGAATCTTGTGTTCATTTTATGGAAAAAGAGCTGAGAATCCTCTGTAAGGATAATTAAACTTGCACATGGAGAAGCAAATGAAAAACAGATTTTAACTTACAGTGTTCACATTCATCCAGTCATGAAAGAGAACTGCTCAACTGCACAACAGCAAACCATAATTAAAAGAACTAATGTAATCTGAAAATTAAAATTTCAACTGACAAGCATTTAAAAGACAAATTGGAATCATATAATAATGGAATCACTGGATTCTCTAATGTCTATTTAAATATCCTTTGGATCCATCAGATCTTCAAATGATCAAAGCCATTTCAAAGTAAGTTCTAAGAAGTATTTGAGAATAACCAATGGCAGATGCTCTGTGAGTACAGAAGACCCTAAAGAGACCCACTGCAGTCTGAGGTATATTATTCTCCCAAGCAGTTCATACTGAAGTTTTCACTCAGATGTAGTATCTCTCACGTTATATCAAAGAGCTGCTGCTTCATGGGTTCCTGTACAGATAGAGACACCCTAATTAAATCAGTGTTTTTTCACTATCTGATATAAAAAGTGTGTGTTCAAAGAAGCGCAGTGTCTAAATTACAAATTACAGTTTTAGGTTGAAGATCTAAATGCTTTGACGAAAGGTGTAAATTAAATAATCAGGTTAACATTGAGTGATGGGACCTTTGTCTGGAAGTTTGAAATAGTCATCACTTTTTACATTAACAACAAGTGATAATTAACAAGACATGGTTATTAACATTAGGTTTAGTCATAAAGGCTTTCACTGCTGATGCCAAAGCAGATGGAGTGCCGATTTATGACTCTTATTACAGGTTAAGTCAACCGCTATGAATTTGTCTCCCAAATGTGCTAAGGGTTTAATTTATTTTCAGCCACAATTAACTTGTAAAAGATTAAAGATACAGTGGCTCAGTTAGGAATAGTGAATGTATAGCATATTATGAAGACATTTTAATCACTGCTTTTTATGTGAAAACCATTACACTCATTAAATTCTTTTTAGTTCAATCTTTTCACAGCCAAAGAGGTGACAAATCTCTGCAGTGTTATTCTGTAAGCTTTACATATGATCACTGTTCATAAGCCACAGGCATTAGAGGGAGGACATTTTTTTGTTCTTGTCCTTGAAAGCAGAGGTGGTTGGCACATTTGGTTGGTTTTTAATAAATGCAGCACATCAACATTGTCAGTGCACAGTAGACAGGACTAGACTTTCCAAAAGTGCATAGTGAAGTACTTTGATATTCACCTATCTCTTCATCATTTTGTATGCAACTCTGAAACTAACTCTTGAGTGTTATGTTAACACTGGGAGCCTTTCTCACCTCAGCAGCCACAAGCTGCATAATGCAGCTGTTAGAGCCTCCTTAAAAACTAGGAGAGTGTTCTAAGCACATCTTGAGTATCATATAATCGTAGAATCATAAAACAGCTTGGATTGGAAGGGACCATAAAGACCATTGAGCACTGCCAAGATCAAGATTGCCAACCGTTAGATCAGGCTGCACAGCGCACTACCAAACCTGGCCTTGAGCACCTCGCTAGGGATGGGGCATCCACAGCTTATCTGGGCAGCTGTGCCAGGGCCTCTTCATGCTCTGAGTAAGAAATTTCTTCCTAACATCTGACCAAAATCTTCTCACAGTTAGTTTAAAGCCATTCCCCCTTGTCCCATCACTGTCTACCCATATAAAGTTGGTCTTCCTCCTGTTCATAAGCTCCCTTTAAGTACTGGAAGGCCACAGTGAGGCCTCCCCAGAACTTTCTCTTCTCCAGGCTGAAGAACAACAACTCCCTCAGTTGTTCTTTTTTCTCTCTTTCTCTTACAAAGTTTCTTTGTATGAGAGGTGCTCCAGCCCTCTGATCATCTTCATGTTCTCCTCTGGACCCACTCTAACAGCTTCATGTTCTTCTCATGCTGGGGCCCCCAGGCTTGGACACAGTACTTCAGAAAGGATCTCATGAGGACAGAGTAGAGGGGGACAATCACCTCCCTCTCTCTGCTGGCCTCCCCTCTTCTGATGCAGCCCAGTATACCATTGGCCTTCTGGGCTGCAAGCACACACTTCTTGCTATGTGCAGCTTTTTGTCCACCAGAACCTCCAAGTCCTTCCCTGCAGGATTGCTGCCAAGGAGATCTCCTCCCAAACTGTACACATATTTGGGATTGCCCTGACCTGACTGCAACACCCTGAATTTGGCAGTGTTGAACCTCATTATGTTCACGTGCGCTCACTTTTCAAGCTTGTCCAGGTCCTTTCAATGGTATCCATTCCTTCTGTAGTTTAACTGCCCCATTTTCTTGATGTGCATCAAGAAGTACCATTTCTAAGTAAAGCTAAGTACACAGTGGATAGTATTCTCCTAGGCCTATCACAGAAATTCAAAAGCCCTCTGAGACCATCACAAATGTGCCTTCAGAAAGTTCTAGTTGGACTCCAAATTTGCCATGTGTATCATAAGAATTGTGTTGCGTGCCACAACTTTGTTTCTGATGTAGCTCTCTACTTTCTCTCGTGTTTTAAGAGAATTTGCATTGTACATGAAGACAGAAAATTCCCAGTACATTCCATGAGTATATGCATGTTTCCCAGAGGCTTAGCTGAAATAAGTTTACCCAAGTCTTTCTGAACCACATACTCGCTATGTGTTTCTCAAAGTAGCCTCAAAACTTCTTTATGATTTTAACAATTATATGAAGGGTTTTATCAGTGTGGTGGTATTTATTTACAGGAACAATACAGAATTAGAATTTAAAGTGAGCGCAGAAAGTGCCAGAAGGTCATGCAATAGCTTGAGCCAACAGCTTTCAAGAAGCAGAATCTCGTAAATGCAAAATGAGATTAGTATTTCCTTGATGCTTATGTTTCTTTTTAAATTTAATAATTCCTGAATAATATTTCAAATAGATTAGGTGACCCAGAGTAAAGATTGTTATTAGCATTTCTAATCATATGGAGATTTTTTAATTAAGGAGGCTTTGCAGTACTTACAGCAGCCGTTGGTTATTTAGTCCCTTGAATTGCTTGGACTCTTAACAGATGCTCTTATTATTATCTTCACATCTGGATTACAGCACAGATACAAATAACAGTGGGGGTCATAGCTAAGGTTGATCCCATTTATATTCATCTTTGAGTGTTTTTCAACAAAGCTAGCATCTCTTGGAGTAATAAATCCCCCTGCTTTCCTCTGTCCACTTCGGGAAGTCCTCCTTGGTTAAGGTGTCCCTCAGTGTTGTGACAATAACATTACAAAAAAATTGTTTAGCACCAGTCACAGTAGTCCAGAGCTTCGATTTTGTTTGCTACAGAGCATGTTGCCTTGGACTGCATTTCCGTGTCTGCAGTAGGCTCTACTGAATTACCAGAGCTGATCGCATATGCAGCTCCATCTTCAGTCTAGCATAATCATATGAAAGGGAATTATGTGTGCAGACTTGGATAAGCAAGGAAGACAGTGGCATTTTTTTTGTACTTGAAATTGTTGCACAGCATCTACAGTATCTCCTGAGAGTTCCTCTTTCAGCTTTCACCATGTCTGATGTCTGCTCTGTCTTCTGCCTCTGGTATAGGTAAAGATTCATGAACTATATGTTATCCTGAGTTAATTAACTTCAACTGTATGCATAATCTGTAGTATATTGGGGCAGTATCTCTATCTCAGTAGTTGTGTTTGACACTCCATGAGAACTGGTTTTCAAAACCGTGATTTTCTTGTTTTAACTAAACGATGCTGGAATTCCAAATGATTTCAGGTAATGTTTTGTGTTCGCAATATTTATTTACTTTTCTTCTCCTCTAGGAAATGTTTCCAGACTGCTCACTTTTATTTAGAAGATAACACATCACCTCGAGTGATTTCTGCTCCCCCGGCTCCAGTCTTCCCAGTCTCAGGTATTTTTTGTCAACTGTTCTGTGGATTGATGTTACCTTTTGAAAAATGCTGCCTTGCATGTGTCCATATGAATTCTTCACATACTGTAAGCCAGAAATTATTACCTACTTGTACTAATTAACGCAGGTGCACTCAAGAGAGGCAGAGGTTAGTGTTGCTCATATTTTCTCCTGTAGGTAGCACAGAAGAGAACTATCCTCATCTTATGGAGCTGTCTCAGGGAGATGCTGTGCCTTCTAGCCTGTGTCACCCACACTCGAGCTACACTTAGCAGCTCTAGTTCATTGCCACAAAGCAGAGGATTACACCAGCAACGTACTCTGCCACATTTCTTCCATTAATTTTGTCACCTGTGTATAGAACACGACCTTTACTTTTTACCAGCAGGACCAATGTATGCCTCATTTGTGTTTCATAGGCAACTACAACATCTTCTTTAACTCTAATGGATATATTTTAGTAGCATATCTTCTACTGTAAAATTCTCTGTCAACCTCTCATAAAACTGATGCCCAAATGAATATTATTAGCATCTTCTCTTTTCATATCTGCTCTACTTTTTTTGGAGAAGCTCTTTCTTTTCTTTCTTCCTCAAGATAAGGCAGAGGAGCATGTGCAGCCCTTCTTGCTCTTTCAAAGTGGTTAGAGTCAAATAGACTAATTTTGCAGATCCCAAACCACTTTTCCACACATGAAAAGAAGATATTTGTTCCACAAATAATGCTTTTACAAACTGTATAATTACACGGGGGGATGGGTACTCTTGAAATGACTAAGGGAAGCAAAAGCAGCCCTTGTGTAGGTAACTAGTAAGACTGTTTAATTGAATAAATCCCAGATATTAGGCTTCTGTTGTCACAGAATTGTAGGCATCTTTAAAGGCCTCTTGTGTTGATTGCTATTGTGAGGAGATGGGTAGCCTTTTTCTAAATGGTTAATAGGTGGGGATGTAGCTTGATTTCAGAAAACATGTCATTACATATGAATGTCAAGTGGCAATCATTACAGGAAATTTCAGCTCTTACTCTCTATCATTAACTATATTGCAGTACAACTGTATAATTTTCTTGCAATTTTCCCTGACCAGCTCACCTCAGGGAGATAGTGTATTCCATTGTGATAAGACAGAATTGCACTTACAGTTATTCAAGTGCTTAAAATATGTGTTTTGACACTGAGGTTTTACTTTTGGAATGCTGATATTAACTTAAAGAGGAAAGTGTTTTTAAATGACTAACGGATACATAGAATGATGTATGGAAGAAGGTCCAGCACTCAGAAAAATGCTTTTGTTTTCTTTTATGTGCAACAGATGTCAAGTGAGCAGTTTTTGTGTTTTCTATCACACAAGTGTTTCAGCAGTGTAATTTTACAATTAAGACTCACTGGCATATAATGTTGACAGAGAGTGTAGACCAGAAAAAGCATTTTGTAACTGCTAAAGTAAGATTTTATTAGAACAATGACTAAAAGCACACTCCACAGATCTTATTATAAACTAAGTTTTCTTTCTGTGGAATTCATTAGTAAAGATAGGAGCTTGCAGTTATTCAGAGAAAATGCCCTGGCACTTCACAGTATAAATTGCACATTTAGCATAAATAGTGAATTACAGGCTGATATTAGGAGACAATACCAGCCTTTAGTAAGCTTCAAGTAGTACTCAATATCTAGAAATATAATATAACCTTAGAGTCAGAAGTTACTGAGCTGGGGGATTAGCAGTGACTAGGAAATAAAATAGTAGTAACCTGAAATCTCTTTCTCCCTTTCTGTCCTCACTCTTAAGATCATCTACCTTACCTTCTGGTGTTGTGTTTGCCGATCATTAGAATAAACACTTTATGCCAGGTTTCATCTCTGAAGTGTGAAGGTAGTGTTACACATTTGTTCAGCTTCTCTTAGGCTTGACTGGATAAATTCACTTTTTGTATGCCGATCCATTCATGTAAATGGAAGACCAGATGGATCTCCATACAAATCAACAAATTCTTGGTAATCAAAAGCTAAAATTATTAGGTGGCCTAAATGCTGAACATCTGTTGACATAAACATCAGGTCTTTGTTCAATGTTTTTGATGTTTGGTTTTGTTTTTTTTTTTTTTTTTTTTTTTTTTTTCTCATATGAAACAATGCTGAACTTAAAAATTGTAAAATAAACATATTTTGTAACTTTCCAATAAATAAATAAATATTATTCAGAGCCAAAACTAGCTAAAATAATGGCATCATTTAACAGGTAATTAGCAGAATAGAGGACTGTGTTTACCTAGCATATTTGCAGGAAAGAAAAGATTAAAAGTCCCAAATGTTTTTGACATGACTCTAATTAATGCTCTACATTAGTGTTTTACTGTGTTTGTATAAAGTAAAAAGTACTGAAATAAAATATCTGATGGAAAATTCAGACTCATTAGTCACAAGTCACTTTTATTGGTTGAGAATGTAAATGTTTTCTTTCTGTGTGTCCAGAAAATCTTAAATCTTTACATTTAGACTTGTGTTATCAGCCTGATGTGAGAATTTGCAGTTGACTCCCAGGATCAGACATAAGTTTATATCAATTGTAAAATTATGGGAGTGAATAAGGGGGAAATTCATGCTGAAAATACTCACTTCTGTAGTAAAAAATGAAAATCTGTTATTGTTTCTTTTGAATGCTAATGCATACATGCAACACATGAGTCAGAATTATACTACTGGCATAATCCTGCTTTAATTTAGTAGGGTTGGAACTACGCAGATAGTCCACGTACTGTATCAGAGAACCAGTGCAACACTGATCGACCTAAAGCATCCAGACTCATCTATCTGATCATTCTTCCTTTACCAGTATTATTCAGGGTCCTGCTCCTGCCCTTTCCCTTTGATTACCTTGTAGCAGACTGCTAAACCTCCCAGTTCCCCTTGACTTCACAGTCGAGTCAACTGAATGTTTTTCAGACAAGATCAGCACCTTAATTTTGGAGGCTTAAAGACAGAACAAGACCTAGCTGGACATTTCCCATATCTTCTCTCAGAATAACCATTTAGAAATGTGTAAGTGTTTGGGAATGATTTTAGAAATGTTAATCATTTTTGGAGGGTTTTTTTATTTTTATGGGTAGTTGTATATCCAAAGCGCGTACCAAAAACTTTATTTCAGGATGTTGTATGGATTGCCTACATATGAACGTCTTTCTATGGTCTTCTGGCTTTTTATTCTTCATAAATCTGTTTTTTGTCTTTTCCTACTCCTAAGATGATGTTGGAGCAATTCCAATAAAGCATTTTCCAAAACATGTTGCAGATTTACATGCAAGTAATGGTTTTTCTGAAGAATTTGAGGTATGAAATCATCTTTCTTAGCATACAAATAATGTTAAGTTTGAATGCCTGGAGAAAAAAAAAAAAAGAGTACTGGGTATTACATTCTGACCTGGGGGACAAAATTCATAATCTCATGTAAATGAGTACTGTGAGCCCAGGGAGGACTGTTCATGTATAAAGGCTAGGGAGATTTATAAGGGGACTGGGATGCAAATGGGGTTGGCTGTGGCTGTGAGAAAATGCTTAATTACTATGTGAATAATGTGTGCAAAGATAACACAGTCTGTATGGTTTAACAGATACAGCCTGTAGATTTAAAGCTTTTCCATTACTAATGCCAGTTGAATTTTGCAGAAGCTACGCACATTCGCATGTTCCATTTACAGAGAAAAAAAAGTAGGAAAATAATAATGAGTACACATGACAAGACTTCTGAGTAACGGGGGAGCTAATGTAGAGTCTTCATATGTGGTAGTAAAAGCTTTACAGTTGATTTCATAAAACAAATGGTTTATATGATGTATAACTTTGAAACATGTTCTCATAATGTTGCTCTCACCATATGTAACTAATTCATATATTTATTCGTTGCTTTTCACATTCGTTTGCATTACCTGCGATTTAAAGATAGATAAGTACTAAAGTTGACTATAAAACAAGCATTATAAGCAAAAACTCTGTAATTAAAGCTAAGCTGTTAAAACTCTTGACAGGTGTTCATTCTCTAATAAAATCAAATAGTTGCAATGAAATCAATTTTCTTTAATTGGTCACTATTAATTTAAAATCATTTTAATATTACTGCTGCAAAACCAGTATTGAAACTAAAGAAATTCATAGTTTTGCATCTCTCGGTATTGCTTAGGGTTCCCCACCTGATGTGTTGTGACCCAAGAGATCAAAAATTAGATTCACCTAATCTTATTCACAAGCATCTCCAATTCATTAGATGTTCAAACTATCAATCTGACTGTGGGACTGAATTTGTAAGTAGGTGTGAATAATGCCCAGTTCATATGTTACTTTAAGTGAAGGTATATGGACTGACAGGACTGGGCTTCAGATAGACTGGTTGCTAATAAGAACAAATGTTGAAAAACTGTGTGTAAATATGATGGTAGCGGTGTTCCTTCAACATTAGTAGGTAAAACAGTCAGGAAATCATATTTTTCACCATCTTTGCTTCCTAAATTACTGCAGCGATTTGAAGAGCAAATACACTGCACCTCATTGAGCCTTCACCATCTAAAATATTTTTGTTCTTGCTCATCATTTGGAGCTTCAATTTGGATTTACAGACTACCCCAGAATGTGTCCAGGCCTTTTTACTGCTGATAAAGAAAATAGAAAATACAGAAGATTTAAATCTAGCCATTGTCTTTGTAGCCTAAATACATTTGAAGGTCAGGGCAAGGCGTTGGTTCAGTCTTTTACGTGTATTGCTATAAAATTAACTCATATTTAAATTTGTAATTTTCAGACTGGTAACCATTATATATATATATATATATGCTTAAATATCTGAAGGTGAAGATGGTTAATAATGAAAGAAATCCTAACAAATGATAAGAAATGTTATAGCACTTTTTGTCATAGCTACTT
>PPHD01001559.1:31508-41914 GCA_002909625.1 Bambusicola thoracicus | reverse complement strand
GGAGGTTGTGATGAAATAGGGTCTGGCCTCTTCTCCCAGGCAAATAGGACCCGAGGAAATGGCCAGAAGTTGTACCAAAGGAGGTTTAGGTTGGTCATGAGGAGAAACTTTTTCTCTCAAAGGGTGGTCAGGCACTGGAATGGCCTGCCCAGGGAGGTGGTACAGTCACCATCCCTGGCAGTGTTCAAGAGAAACCTGGATGAGGAGCTACAAGATATGGTTTAGTAGCTTGTAGTAGTAATAGGAATGGGAAGGTGGTTGGACTAGATGATCTTGCAGGTCATTTCCAACCTTGTGATTCTATGATTCTGATTCATGCAACAGCACTTTTTACTCATAACAACTGAGCCCACCAGGCTCCTCAAGTAGTTCCAGCAAGTTACAGGGATACACATCTGCTGAGGTCTAATACCAATTCATGCACTGTTATCTCAGGAAACACAGAATCAAATCTCAAAACAATGAAAGCATTTAAAAATGGGAAGCTACTGGGACAGGTCTACAAGTCTAGAGACCCAACCCTAGGTATAACAAGTTCAGAAAATCAGACATAATGTGAATAGTCCTGTTCCCTCACAAGGGAACTTACACGGAGCTTAACTCAGGCTTAAGTCAGCACGGAAGGCAAGCCCTCCTTCTCTTTTGCAAAAAAACAGTGTTAGGTCTACCAGACGCAGAGAACATCTGCGTATTAGTGTCCAAAGCCACTGTCTGCTGAATTTCAACACATTTGGCAACTGTTGTCTATGAATGTGACTTGTGCAAACATGTCATCAAGAGACAAGAAAGCCCAATTAGTAAGACCTAAACGAAAGACTGTGCCAGCTCTTTCACTAGAGATTCTCTCCAAAAGGTATTCTAATCTAAAGTCAAGCTATTCATGATCTTTTCAACCTAGCAATGTCAATTTTGATATGCAGACCACATGAATAAAAATTGGAATCCGAAAAGCCCAGGGTATTTGCATGCCTAAGTTTGAGTTTGTCTCAGGTCAAGAGTAACTTAATCAGGGTTCCATTTTCCAGGTGAAATAATTACTAGGCTAAGAAAGACGGCTAAATTTCAATTTGATATCAAATACAAGTTACGCATTTTCTGTGAGATTAGTCAAACACTGGAATATGTTTCCCAGTAACACTGTAGATTATACATCACTGGGAACATTTGAAACCCAAAAGGAAACAGCCCTCAGCCACCAGCTCTGGTTGATCTTGTTTGAATCAGTGACACTGACTAGAAAATCTACAGCGCTTCCTTTGAATCTCCTATTCTGTGACTCTGTCGATATAACCCATTGGATTTTATGCTACTTTGAGAAATCATGATTTTCCATTCTGTTTGACTTACAAATTAACATATAAACTTAAATTACAATTAAGTGATGCAGAGAACTCTAAGGGAGAGTAAGAATAAGGGCATCAGTCAAAGATCTCTACCATGCTTAAGACTGGTTGACTCTTTTTGACAGAACAAGCAATTTCCTACTACAGCCAAATGTTGGGAGGTCACAAGAGAGTCCCAGTCTGAGAAAGAACTTGGCAATGCCTGCAGCCTTACTGTTCTGCACCCAGACCTGTCCTCATTATTATCATCCTGACTGATGAAGCAGAAATGGGAATGTGGCAAGAATATCAACACAGAGCTCCCTGGCTGTAAAACCAGAGAGGATTCGAGGTAAGAAACCTTTAAATCTTCCAATTCTGACACCTTTCACTTGCCAGTGCATTGAAGACTCATCATTTAGACAAAAATGGCTTGTTGCTCCAGAAGTTTTATTTAGTCATGAAGTAGAAAAAAAAATATATCCTTGATAACAACTAGGGCACAAATCTTGTCTGAAACACAATTGTCCTCATCTAGAAAATGGAAAGAAAAAAAAATAAAGTACCAGCACTTCACTAAAGTGCATGGAAGTATGCAAAACAACCTCAGCACTCACCAGACCACACCAATTAAATGAACTACTTATTTTAAAGTTTGTACAGCATATAGCCACATCTCACTACTCCTTTATCTATAGATTTTGAGTGTTTAAAGAGATAGATATTATTTTTTAAGTTATCTTGTAATGGACACATACCCCTAAGAAGGAAAGGAAATTTATAAAACCTCCATGAAATAATATGGAATCAAATATCAGATGAAGCAAGGATGATTTTCTGACAACATATGGGATAACTTCCAAGAAAGAAAAATCTAAAAAAAAAAAAAAAGAGAGAGAGAACAAGGAATTGACTAGAGTGAGGGAGTTGATCCACCATGTGGAGTTTAGCTAAATTTTGGGGAGACTGTATAGAAAGCGGACAAGAATGGACTGCAAACAGTCTAGATAGACTTGTCTTTACACAGTAAGTTTTCATTCAAGTACTCTTGTGTAGCACCTGTACAGGCATCTTGCCAACCTACACTCAGACAGGCTGGTGTGTTCTAAGCAAATTAAGAGAGGAATTACTCATTGTATCTGATTATTAGTCTAGGCTATTATTAAAACAAGCCAACAAAATACACTACAAACTATGAAAGAAAAAAGACATTTCTTACTACTTAGTTTTCATGCAGGCTCTTCAGATTAAGTGAGGTAATATAACAGCATGAGTCACTGAAGTAACAGTCCTGTAGCCAAAACCATCATGTAATTTAGAGTTTAACTGTAAAATTCCAGGTAAAACTGAGGCTTCTGCAGTTAAAGTAAGGAACATTTTAGATTCTCTCTGAAATACAGTATATGGAAATGCACTGTGCTTTGGCAGGTCATTTTTTACCTGAGACCATTAATCTTAAATCCGTTTTTATTTCTTACTTTTTTTAATTAAACATGGTAAACTGAATTTTTCCAGAGCAGAAGTAAAATGTATAGCTTTAAATTTAATATCAGTGCTTTGTTGCATCAATTTAAAATGTATTCTGAATGCAAAACACTATTTGAAAGAAATGATGAATGATGAAAATACAGTTCTGTAGAATCAGATTTAGTTTCAACATTTTGCAACAGTGCAAATTACCCATTTCAGTAGAAGCAAGAAAGAAGAGCATCCAGCAAACAGTGTCACAAAGGATGAGCACAAAACAGATGTGGGAAAAATAAACAGCCTTCCTGCCCTGGAATTTGTAAAAAGGTCTGCAAAGAGCAAACAGGACTTCTCACTGCAATTTGACTTCTAGACCTACAAAAGGAATCCCATGAGAAACTACATTCAAATGAGAAAAAATATATTAAAAATAATAAAGAAAGTTTACAAGGATTTCAAAAGAAGAACATCGCTCAGACTTAGAAGTTTTATCAAATATTTTGTATTATTCTGCAATCAAAGCGTAGCCATATAATCTGATTTTTACAATGCTATTACAACACTGCTTCTCCTTTTAAATTATCATCTTCAAAGACAGACTTTGTCTATTTCTGATTTACCAGAAACTTTTCTAGAGAAGATATCTGAAGTTATTTCAACAAAAGTCTGCTAATACAGGATAATTACTGTAGTATTTTTTTTAAACTATAAATACAGATGCCCCAGTACAATTCCTGTAAGATGGTCTCACATTCTTTTGGTAAGTGATTAGCACCGCAGGCTTCGTGATCTCCTCCCTGTTCTAAGATGAGGAATGCGCTCTGCATTGCCCTTAAACTATGTAGGATTAGCCAAGAGAAGGATTTTTCACATCCGTGATTAACAAGGTATAACTGTTCACCCCCTTCAGGGCTGCTCAAAAACGTATTCTCTACCTGAACTCATTATTCTTCTGCTATCTACACCTCCACAAATGTGTTATTAACCCTTCCCACGCTCATATTTTCAGACTGAAGCCAGACAGGTGCTTAAGAATCAATGTTTTAAGGAGAAGAAAATCTAAACAACAAACAGGCTTAAAAAAAAACAGCACATACATAAACACCCCGAGCTTGAGCCAATCCAGCACATATCTTCCTGGCTGCAGAAGTCAATGCACGCTCAAAACATACCCCATCTGAAAAGAAGCTTCAGTAATAAACTTGCATAGCAAAATGAATTACAGGGCTCAGTGAGAAATACTGGAGACAACTTCCTAGCTTATGAATCTAATCTAAGAGATTAGTGAAACTTTCATTCCGAACACAGCTTTGCTGCTTATACAGTATAAGGCCTTATTGCCAAAAAACTGCTTTTCTTGAAACTATACATACAAGCACATACCAAAAGATGTAATAATTCATTAATCAACTATTCTTATTACCAATGATAGTCACAAACAGGAGCAGTGATTCAAATACTAACAAAGCATTTTTCACAACGTATCCCAAATTTCACATTAGCTCTTAATACTTCACACCTAAAAAAACTTCAGTAAATGAGAAGAATTAATGAGATTCTCCTTCACAAATAAGGATTATCTTCATGATGCTGTTCTGCAACATTTGGCATTTTTTCCAGTCATCTCAGCTCTAATCGTATAGCCATGCAGAAGGAAAACCTGGCTCTGGGGTGAATTTTTTTTTGAGGGGAGGAGTATTTAAAAAAAAATAAATAAATCTGTTTTGCAAGTGAAAGAGCTGTATTTATGAAATACCCAAAACTAAAAAGTTCAAAACAAAAGCGAATAACCTCAGAGTTACTTATTGACAGACTTTACTCTCGTGGTAAGATTTTAAAATTCCTCTTTCAAAAGTGAATAGTTTTTCTACTTGGAACTCAGGTTTTATGGATATAGCTACTCAAAAACCTGGAATAAGAACACAGTCTAATGCCATGCTAATACATAGTATGCCGTTAGTATACAGATTTATTTTAAGCTTGAGAGCATGCTGCATCCCATTAAAGTCAACCATATGTTTAAGGAACACCAACGTTGCTACAAAAAGTTCACAGTGGTTAGTTTCCCATCATGCGCTATATTACAAGAGTTGTTCCAAATGCTCCCATTATGTTAGCCCATGACATCAGAGGTGGATGTTGGCGGAACAACAGAGCAGCAGAGGTTGAACCTTCCCACCAGTATTCCATTATGTTTTGTTGCCATCTAACAGACAGCAGCACAGGGGCAGTCCAACAAAATGGCACATGAAGTGAAGGCATATAACTGAATTCCTATACACAGAAAAAAAAATGGCACCCACTGACATTCACTGATGCTTGCTGAACCTTTATGGAGACCAAACAGTGGATGAGGGCACAGCAAGGTGTGGGTGGCATGTTTCACCAGCGCTAACACTGACATGAAAGACAAGCCTTGTTCTGTACAGCCTTGCATAGCTCTCACATCATGAAACAGTGTCTCAGTCAGCTCATCCATACAAATCAGTGGATCATGACAAAGGAACTGTTTACAGAGGTGAATCTTAGCTTCATTGGAAATGATGGAGGTGACACTGGAATATGATTAAGCTTGGTCCAGGTGGATCCCACACAGGAACAGAAAGAACACTGTATGCAAGTTTGTCAGGACATATCAAACCAATATGAGGCTGAAGGTGACCGTTTCCTAGATATCATCATTACTGGTGACAAGATACAGTGTCACCACTATAGTCAAAACGGCAGTCCATGGAGTAGCAACACGTGAATTCCTCATCAGAGAAAAACATCAAGATGCAAACCCCAGCAGGTAAATGGACATGCACTTTCTTTTGGGATAGGAAAGGAGCGATCCTTCTGAATTTCTTGAAACCTGAACAAACCATCAACTCTGACTGCTACATCATAATGTCCACTAAGCTGAAGGCTTGAACTGCCAGAGTCAGGCCAGAGAAGATGACTACCTTTCTCTTGAAACACAGTAATACTTGGCCCAAGACCACTTTGAAGACTGTGAAGCACATTGCCAGTATCGGCTGGACTGTCCTACCATACCCACCATATACTCTAATTTGGCACCTTCTGACTTCCATCCATTTGGGCTGATGAAATTGCACAGGTAACGTTTTCCTAGCAATGATACTGCCATAACAGCTGTGAAACAATGGGTCACCTCCTCTGGAACAAATTTTTATGAGCATGGCACGCAGGTTCTTGTTCATTACTGGTGAGAATGCATAGTTAGCGGTGGTGACTATGTTGAAAAATAACTGCTTTGTATCTGAGAACTTTATCTAAGAGTGTTATTGTGTTTACTGTATCTGTTGTTATTTCCGTGGAAATAAATAGGATGCATGACTTTCAGAGCAACCAATGGAAACAAACATTGCAAGAGTTGTATTTCTGCTCCCTAGGAAAGAATTCACACAGAATACAGCTTAGCCCTCCTAGACTAGATTAAAGGATAGCAGTACAAGTTTGTCTAGTCTATTTTGAAGTAGCTAATTTCCTTGATGAATTTCCAGGCTTGATGGGCACCGTTACCCAAGACAAGCTGTATCTGTTTTTATCCTAGATGGAGAATGTTATCTCTTAGCCCATTCTATTATGCATGCTTTTAACACATTAATCAGGTTAAAACCCACGTAACTCTAACTAGTACATGAAATACAGCTAGAAGTCCAGTATTATATACCAAGCCCCATTTGACAACTTCAGCAAGGTAGGCTCCTGTATGTTCCACAAGCTCCGAACACAGCAGTTTCACATACAAACTTGTACACAGAAAACATACCCAAGCAGTACTTCAATTTGTTTATTATGTGGAAAAAACCTTTTCTTGAAACCATGTAGTTAAAATATATTCTTGCCTTTCTCTGCTGTGATACATCTCTAAGTTTCAAATCATTCATATCATGAACAGAATTTCAGTAGTTCTTAAATACTCCTGCATATACTTCTCAGCTAATGCTCCCTTTACATTAACTTTTATAAACATATTTTAAGGTTTTTGTCAAGACAGGGCCCCCAGTAAATAACAAGTACAGGCAATTCCTCAGTTCTGTTATTTTAAAATTGTGTTGTAAGAATGTTTTTGTTTTTTTTAAATAAACAAACTATAACAAAGTATTTAATTCTTGAAATATATCCTTCTCCATCAGTGATGCATTGTAAGAAGCATGAAAACGTGCATCGTAGATGGCTTTCAGTTTAAAAGCTATTTCAAGTATCAACTTGAAGTTCAACCCTTACAGCATTCTTTTCTACAACTCAGGATTTCAGCTGACTCACACTGTGAAACTCGGAGGGGCTGGTTTTCTTACAGGGGGCATGAGGGAATGAGCTCAGCCTTGAGACTGCAGTTGTTCAAGAACCTGAGAGTAACATTTTACCTCTTAACTAGTTTTCTGCAGAAGTAGGTGAGTTTTGCTGTTGCTGTGTGGGTCGCTTTTTTTTTTTTTTTTTTTTTTTTTTTTTTTAATGCATGTGTTATACTGGCACTGTAACACTTTAGAACTACTAGGATGATAAGTGGGCATTTGTGAAATAAATTCTAATCAAAGTACCAGAAGTACAAGGACTTGGCCTGGAAACTCTTTAGTAACCTCTCTCATGAGAATTATCAGTGGGACTACTCATGCAAACGAAGTTATTCACACAGTCAATGTCTGCAGAATCAGACAAAATTAGTATTTGGGGGACATACTGCTACCTCAATTCACAAGTACAGGAAGGAAAATCAGGGTCGTTTTCAAACTACTGCTGTAAACTGTTCCAATTCTGGCACTGTCTGGATGTTCAGCATAGCCTTGCAGAACTCATAGCTGGTATCTGAACTACTTGGTTAGTAATTTTATTAGAAAGATATTTACAATTACAAATAAACACTCCCATCATCCAAAGACACCCCCCAAATGAAAAGCTAACCACTCTGCTACATAAACTAGCAAAGAACGTTTTTATCCCTCAATACCTGTCTATACTGTAATTCTGGAGTACAAAGAGCTAAGAAACTTTAGAAAAGCAGCTCATAACAGAACTGGTTCATAGTCTACAGCTGTCCTCAACCAAATACTTCCCTCCAGGTGAGGATAGCTTGTAAAAACACTGGAATACTTTGAGAGTAGCTGCAACACCTCAGAAGGTGTAGGCCTTGGGGCTAACTACATAAAAAAGAAACATTTTTAAAGCTGCAACCAATGACAGTGCTAGTTTTCAGAAAGTGGAGGTACAAGCTGTCCCATTCATTAGAATCAGAGCTACACATATTCAAGTTCAAAGACGGTTGTTTTACCAAACACTGCGAGCATCTACACAACACAGATGACACGATTCAAACACTGAAGATACAGGCTGTAAAGAAATGTACATTCAGAGCAGAGTTAATAGCTCAGAGCTCAAGCAGTACTGTATCAAGCTGGTTTGGGCCAAAGTTGGTACCCCCCTTCAGTGCTGAGCCTTCAGACAATGCCGCCAGGGATTATACCTAAAGGAATACTGCAATATATACGCATCTGAAGACTTTTCAGAGAGGTATCCAACTAAAAGGCTTACAGTAAAACCATATTGATCTATACTAGTGTCTCCCCAGCAACTCAGGTTTCCACACACATCTAAAACCTAGCTAGATTAAGCTGCTGATTTCCTCCTTGGAATGCTCTCCCAGTCTTTACATAGCAGGCACCGCTACAGGACCATTTATTGCTAACTGAAAATAACAGCAGTGCTGTTGCCGTAACAATCACCTGTTACATTAGTGTTTATTGTGGTTGTGGTTTCCATTACAGCTGCGCAATCACACTGGTGCGACACATTCTTGTTAGCATTGCATACAGTTTTATATCTAGCATACTACAGACCGCTTGTAGCTCAACTAAACTACAGGAAAAGCATTTCTAACTACCTAAGGGATGTATACATAGCTTTAATCAGTTTTCCTCTGGAAAGAAAATTGAGTTTCTTCACAAAGAGACTTAACTTTGCAAAGTGAAGCAGGACTGGATGACCCAGAAAACTTAAGAGTTGAAGTTATTCAACATTTTGCATGACCACATCTTCAAATGGGTATTTACAGTGAGTAAATCACTGACCAACCAAGCATCTCCTTTTGTTACTCAAATTCCAGTTTAAAAAATAACATACAAGCAGCACCACTTCATCTAAAGAAAAGATATACTTTTTTCCACAAAGAAAAAATATTGTAAAGGTTCACGCTTCACATTAAAGAGTACTGAGCTACAGACGACATTTTCAAATTCAGCCTGTATATTACAGCACAACATAATTTAACATGAAAAAAAAAATGTATAACTTGTAAGAAATTTTATAAATCAAAACACGTTCATTTAGGATCCACTAAAACTCTTACACATTTCCATTACCACATTGAAGGAACTACATTAGATATTATTTTGCAGTAGCCTGGCACACTGCATTTACATCTTGAAAAACAACACCCAGTTTAAAGCACTTGCTATTTATTGCATAAAAGAAAACACTTGAAGTACCCACAAGTTCCCTGAGAAATAGTCCTGAATTTCAGAATCCCAAGGAGATGAATTGGCTGTCAGATAACAATGGCCCTTCATCAGATGGGCTTGGCAGTTGTAAACAAGTAGAAATTTCTCAGCTTTTCCTCACAAATATGAAATATTTGCTCTTAGCCAACAGCTGCGGCAGTTTAAAGACATCCTGCGTATTTATTCAAATTACAAGTCACCCACACACCTCACACTGACTGAATTTCAGCAAATTTAAAAATACACTGACAATTACTGAAGCAGACAGAAAATAATCCTGAAGACAAAGCAGAATCTGACTTTGTGGGTGTAAAATTGACTGAACTTCCTAATTTGGTTTTCCTGCTAAAGAGTAAATAAAATAATCTACAACAGTGGCTGCAGTTATCAGAATTTTTCTTCTGAACTAGAAGTGTTCCAGTGATGTGTGATACTATTTCTTTCAAAGTATATCACTGATTCATCAGGAAGAAAAAAGCAAAAATGTAACAGCAAAAGTGAACACTTCTTACAAGTATTATCTATTAAAGTCCAATTTATCATTTTCAGTATCACGATTCTGTAATCAAGAAATCTTACGACTAAATCTATTTTAACCTACATGCTAATCTCAGGATTTATTATTATTATTAAAGTATTCACCATTATGTAACAGGAACTTTCTTCAAGATAATCAAGAAGTGAAGTTGACAACATACTGTTTTAAACCTTCACAAGTGTTTTGTATCTCAGTATCAAGACACATGCACAGCAAAAGTGCAAGTTTTTTTTTTAAGCATTTATTCATGTTTCATCTTTGTGTTCTTACTCTTGCAATGCAAACTACACTGCTGTTTAATTTCTTCTTAGACCCTATAAACCAAATTTAGGAATGCGTACATATTATTCCAATATATTCCTCAGCAGGAAAAGCTACACCGAGTCCCTAAACTTTATACTAAAGTTTAAAACACGTTGTAAAAAATGTTGCATTAAGTCTTTTAATATGACTTTGAAGAATCTGACTACGCAATTCTCAGAGCAGTCCAATTTAAAATTATTCAAAAAATGCTATGCAACACAGTAACGCTTCCAATGCTGAGGTCAAAAGGTTACTTTATTTGTGGGGGGGGGGGGG